>VYZQ01001534.1:5790-24954 GCA_013400655.1 Mystacornis crossleyi
TCTCCAGAATGTGAATCAGTCCTTGGAATTTTGAACAATTAAGAAATAAACTAAAAGTCCCATATTCCTTGTCTGTGAATGACAAAGTTACAATCTCAGAAGCATGTAATTTTTTAATGAGAGTTTAGGCCAAGCTCAATTCAAAATTTTAAGATGAATGTTTTTTGAGTGCTCTGGGATGAAATTAATCCAAAGAACGGAACAAATGTTCATTTTCTTCCTTTTTGTTGCTAATAGAGTATATTTTATATAACCTCTGTGAACATTTTGTGTTATAACACTTAATTCTGATAGCATGTTTTTAAATATAAAGCTGTGCATTACTGAAAAAAACGTAGTTTGAAATGGGAAAAATAACTCGCTGGATGTGCTTGTAGCTAATAGAAATTACATACAATTAAGTTCAACTAGACAGTGTAGATAGTATGCCCCAAAGAACGCTGAGGTTTTTTGCAGAGGACACTTAGTTACTGAATAACCTGAAGAATTCTGGTTCAAAGCAGAATTCAGTTTCTACGAATGAAGCTCTGTCAACCTGTATTTCCAATAAATATGAACTGGAACCGATAGTTCCAATATTGTTTCAGGTTTTTTTAAATCTAAGATAAAGGAGAAAACCTGTCTCTAAAACTCAGAAATAAAAGGGGGACAGGCTAGTTGGATACTTCACAAACATAAAATTTTATCTTTATGCAGGCCACCAAGAAAGGTTGGTGGTTTTTAGAGACTTTGTTTGCAGGGCAGCTGCTGTGCAGAGCCAGGAAATGGCAGTTCCTCCATCACGTGGTTTGAGAGAGCCAGGCTCATGAAGGAGCACAAGCCCATTTCCAGTTACATAAATAGCAGAGTTTTGCTCATTAAGGGAACTCAAAGAGTATTGGCACAAGGGATATGTGGGCTAAAGAAACCTATTTTTGAACGAAGATTGCAAGGACTACAAATGTACAGCATATTTACGAGAGGACTAGCAGGACACTGCTCTTTGGCTGCAGCATTTCAGCAGTCAGTGGAAGTTCTTTGCTGAGGTTATTCAGCACGCTGCAGATAAAACAGTTTTTTTGCCTTGGAAACCTTGTATGGCTTGATGCCTAGTGTGCAGCATGACAGCTGGTCTTGGCACCTCTCAGCCCTGGGCAGTGGTGTGGAAAGAGACTGGAAATGGAGGTGAGGAGCTGCATAATTTGAAGATTTGATGTCAGATCTAAGAGGCACTGAAAATGCTGAGGCCTCTGCATTGATTTCCCTGGGCTTTCATAAGGCTCCAAAATTAGGGACATCTGATGTCCGAGGTTGGTGCTACCAGGAACCAGGCTGATGGCCAGGATGTCAACCTAGGAGAGACTGTCTGAGTTTCTGAGCTGGGGCTCTCATACCCTGGCAGGTGGGCAGCTCTTCAGCCTGACAATTTAGAGGTGGACAAAGCATCTGGGTAGATATTTGGGGGGGAAAAAAAATCCCAAAAGTTAGACTGCATAATCTCCCTTGCCACTGCTATGATCTGTAGCCTGCAGTTCTCTGCACAATCTCATGAAGCACCAGGTCATGCCAGCCAACAAACAAACTTGTCACTCTGAAGAATGACTTGGTGAAAAGCCACATAGGGCAGAGCTGCCATCAGAATAATTGATGATTCACTGTTTGTTTCTCACAAATTTCCTACACTCCCTGCCCACGCAGTATAGATGACAGCATTCTGTATGGGGACTGTGAACATGACAGACATTATTTATGAAGCAGTGCCTTTATAAAGGATTTTTTTTCCCCTCTAGCAGACTGTGTAAAATGCTCAGTCTCTGTGTTGCTGTTGTCAAAATTATGTTATAAATATAGGTGGCCTGCCTGAGTAAGTTTTCAAAGGTGTTTTAAAAAGCTCTGTTAGAAGGTCAGGCAGAAGCTGCTGAGAGCTCCTTGTTGTGTCCTAAGGTGCCACGGCAGTTGTGTCCAGCACTTTTGGCTACTCCTGATAGAGGGAGAGTTTGGGCAGTTGCCGTTGGTTCTGAGTTTACACAGCCCCAGGTTGAAGGATTTTTGGGGAGAGATCTGCCCCTTCCTCACAGCTCCTTTCACTGTCTCAGCACATCTCTGGACTAAGAAGCAGGGAACCCGGTCACAACTTGTCTGTGTAACTGAGCTTTTTCTTGGCCAGGCTCTCAGCTTGCTTCAAAGCAGAGAAAGGAAAAGATGATTTTTTCTCTCTAAGATTCATGACGTCTGGCAGCAAAAGGTGTCCTGGGAGTCGCAGCTGCTCCAGCTGGGCTCACTCTCAGCTGCTTCGTACACAGCTTCAGGTCAACAGCATTATTCTTAATTTATTTTATGATACAGCATATCTGGATCTGCGTCCTTAATTCAAGCCTGGTTTGATCAAATACTAAAGAACGCTGAAGACAAAAGAGAGCTCAGTTAATGGCTAAAGAAACCGAATAATCTTGTATGTCATTGGACAGAGGTAAGTGTGATGGAAAACATCGTCTGAATGTGATGTTTATGGTGACATTAGGTTTAATGTTTTTTTGGCTTTAGATGGGTTTGAAGAGAAGTGAATAGCTTTGATTCGGTGGGAAAAAAAGCTGGTACTACCAACCACTTACCAGGCTCTGGCAATCCATCAACAAACTGAGAGCCTCAAATAGTGTTTGTTTTCAGATTGGTTTCATGACCTTGCCTGTTTTCACAAAGACTGAGAGTAATGAAACTATGGAATGAGAAGTGACATTAATGTTTGGAAACCAAAGTGTGTAATTAGGATGATTTGTATTTGAGTGGCTTTGTCAGGTGGTTTGCTTTGAAGTTTGTGGTGACAGGTTTATCCTTTTTTTGTATGCTCTGTGCATGACGGGCATGTAACCCAGGCAGTTGTGAGCAAAATATGCTGAGGATAAAGGGGTTTTGAAAGCTGATGGCATGACAGCTGCTGCTGCATAGGTTCATTTTGGCAAATAACAGTTTCTGTAAGCATCGGGTCTGTCTGGCCTCGACTATTACTGTTGCATTTTGAAATTCGAGTTAACTGCATACAGGAAAGTAGAGACCCAGAGCTGTTCATCTTCTGGCTCAGTCTGTAAGGAGCTTGTAACTCTAGCAATTGTTTCTGTTTTTCATAACAGTGGGAACTTTATGGCTATTTTTCCCCTTTTCTGTCCAAAGTAAATGTGCTGTTTAAAAACAAAGAAAGAAGTGGCGGAATGTCTGGTGGGCACACAATTTGAACTTGGCGTCCTTCAGGTCGGAGGGGCAGTTTAGAAAATATACCTTTTTCCTGAAAATTGATGTTGCAGCAGAGTGTTTTTATTTGTGTGGATCCATTTTACATTTCTTACTTTAAAAGTCTTACTTATTTTTAACAAGCCTTCATGTTAATAGATAATTATGAGCTTCAGGGTGCTCTTTAGTGATCTTTCCAGATATGTACAAAGATCCAACACTCTGACGTATAGCTATATAACCATTCAGAGGGTTTGTACAGTTCCAGTATAGTTGAGGTGGTTTTTAAAAAAATATTTAAACTCTGTTTGGTATTGAACTTAATGGCAAATCAGTAGAGTCATGTGTGCAAACAGTAAATTTTTTATCAGAAATGCCAAAATAGTGCATTGCAATAAGCTAATGTCCTGTGCTGTGCTTTGCAAAAAGGGATCACATTGTTCTTCACTGCATAGAAAGAAGAGGAAAAGTAATTGCATGGAGAAAAAGTGTAATACTAAGGAGTGCAAAGCCACCTCTTTGTACTCACAATATTTTTCCTTGTTCTTAGACTTTGTGTGTTTTCTGAACTTTTCCATAGAGAATTGTCTTTGCGGGGTCTTTAGGAAAGAGATAGAATCATCAAAACAACCGCTGCTGCTGTGGGTGGAATTTGATATGCCAGATCCTACAAAAACCCCAACAAACAAAGCAAGAAACACAGTCCCAATAAACCGGAGGAGATTGGCAGAGCACTGTAGCTCACTCAGTGGTACAGACTTGTCCCGGGCTGCATGACATCAGTGTGTAGCACAGGGTAGTGTTTGCGCATGTGAACATAGTGTGAGAGTGATAAAACCTGCGTGTAGAGTGATTATGTAGCAAAAGAAGTGAAACCCCCTGTTCTCTAGAAGCTAATTGCTTACTTTTTGCACGTTTGAAATCTGCCTGTCCCTGCCTTCTAGAACTCTTGTGTCACTTACACTGCAGCACTCCTGTCTAGTGATATAAACTCATGACTCAAAGAAAACTTCCTTAAATAAGAAAATGGCCCCTACATCCTTTTTTCAGCCTTTATCTCAGCAAGATTATTAAAAAGAGAATGTACATGAGGAAGTACACATGGTCACAGTACAGAGTCAGTGGGTAGTCACTGTTAAAGGTGTCCAAGTCAGCTCTGAGAGTAGCCATTCATGTAATGAGTTTGCAGATGGCTCTGGAGGGAGCTAACAACCTCTACTTAGGTTCAGCATAGTAGGTGGGGAGATGTTGGGGTAGGCAATGGCCTCCTGATTAGGGCATTTGTCTGGAATGAGGTAAACCTGGATCCATGGGCCAAGCCCAATGACATGAGGTTCAATAAGACCAAGTGCTGGGTCCTGCACTTTGGCCACAACAACCCCATGCATCTCTCCAGTCTGGAGGAAGAGTGGCTGGAAAGTGGCCCGGTGGAGAAGGAGCTGGGGGTGCTGGTTGACAGTGGCTGAACGTGGGCCAGCAGTGCCCAGAGAGCCAAGAAGGCCAATGGTGTCCTGGCCTGTACCAGAAATAGTGTGGCCAGTAGGTCAAGGGAAGTGATTCCTCCCCTGTACTTGGCACTGGTGAGGTCACACCTCAGGTCCTGCATCCAGTTCTGGACCCCTCACCACAAGAAAGACATTGTAATGCTGAAGTGTGTCCAGAGAAGAGTAATGGAGCTGAGGAAGGGCCTGGAGCACAGGTCCTATGANGAGGTAACAGATGGCCCACAAGAAAGATGGAGAGGGACTTTTTACGTGGGCCTGGAGTGACAGGACAAGGGGGATCTTCTTGTGGTCTACAACCAGCTGAAAGGAGGCTGTAGTGAGCTGAGGGTTGATCTCTTCTACCAGGCAACCAGCAATAGAGGACATAGCCTCAAGCTGTGCCTTGGCAGGTTCAGGTTGGACATCCAGAGGAATTTCTTCACTGAAAGGGTTGTTAGGCACTGGAATGTGCTGCCCAGAGAGGTGGTGGAGTCACTGGAGTTGTTCAAGGAATGACTGAACGTGGCACGTGGTGCTTGTGATTTAGTTGACATGGTGGTGTCCAGTCAGAGATTGTACATGATGATCTCAGAGGACTTTTCCAACCTTAATGACACTGTGATTGTGTGAAAACCTGGTTCAAACTCTCGCTCCAGGTCAGGTAGTACAGACTTCTTCACAAGTCCTTTGTGTCTTAGCTGAGAAACAGAGATGTCTTGCATTTTGTACCTATCAAATAAATCACACCCAGCCTCACTCTCCCCCCAAAGGAAGAAAGTAATAGTCTAGAATTGTTTTCCAGCCTGATCTGGTATTTAGGTAGTCGGATGATGGTTTTCTTGTGTGCAACAGACCTTATTTTTCTTTCTGTCAGTAGTACAACTTTATAGAAAGTACTGGTGTGAACCACCTGAAACAATAAGAATAGGAGTTTGTATTGAATTAAAGGCTTTCCTATTGGTCAAATCTTAGTTCTTGGAGTTATGGAATTATTTGATTTTTAACTTCATTATGAGATTCTGACGGTATCCTTGTCAGATCATGTAATCTGCATGAATCTTAAAAGCTCAAAATCCAGGAAGTAAACTAAAGTACTCAAATATGTATTTTTAGCTTTGTGTACAATACTTACGCAGACACAATTTTTGCATGCTTGGAAATGACAATGTGTACTCTTTCACATGTATTCTCTCTTTTAAATAGTAGGTAATTTCATTCTCTCTAAAATGTTGCAATTGTTTCATTTGTATGGAACATAATAGAAAGAGATGCCACTCCTAACTGTTCAAAGCATTAGCTGTGGTCACATTTGCTACTTCTAATTGGGCGCAGAAACTGTTAACTTTTGTGCTGTGCTAGCAGAGATCCTCATTGTTTCACCAGGATATTTTGTACTACTTCAGGATCATATATCCAGATAGGACATATGATTAAATTTTTTTTATTCAGATTGTTTAAATACTGTTCACATATAGTTTCAGCCTTACTGTTTTGCTGGCTTAACATTAATCTCATTAGGCTTAGGGGAAAGAGCACTATTTCATTCATAATCAGAATCTCATTGGAAGCTTTACATTTAGTAAGAACATAGCTTGAATAGATGGCACTCAGGGCATGAATGGATTACTGTAACCTGCAGTATTGAGCAAAAGTTGTCCTCAGGACGGAGCCACTGACCTGTGGCACAGGAAAACTCAAAGAGTATGTGCCAGTCTTCAGTGTATCATGTGCTGTGCTTCCTTGTTCACCTTCACAAGCAGCTGAACACCGAGGGCTGTTGGGAGCACATTTGTGTGGGTCATAGGAACTGGAGTGGGGTCTGTTTAAGGCAGCGTTGCCACTAAAAATCATCATTGTGCAGCTCTTGTATTGGACTTTGGTTCAGCTGCCATTAACTTGCAGAATTCATGTTATTTTCAATGAAGCAGGAGCAAGTTTAACACTGGATAAAAACAGTGCCAGCCTCTCAAAATGTCCAGTAAATGAACCAATAGAAGAGAAAATAATTCTCCTCTTAATGAAGCCAGGCTATCCCAGATCTTTTTTGTTGAGATTGAAACCTCCGTAGCCCATTTATGTGCTCTCAGACTGTTTAATTACTGCAGTTTTTCAGCTTGTTACTTCATGCAGTCATGGTTGTGACAGCCCTGCTTGTACCCTTAACCTACAGCAAAATTCAGAGTATTGCAATATGGCTTAATTCTCTCTTAAACATGAAAACATTCAAAAATCTGTTTATGTGAAGACTGACAAAATTTAAACTGTAATTCTAAAGCTGGATCTGGGCTTTTTAAGGTGTTCTGTCTCAGTTTTGACACCTCTTGGTATTTGGCCCCTTCTGGATTTAATTGTGGTTCTTCTTGATAAATACCTTAAGAGATATTGATATCTGCTGAAGTAAGAAATCAAAAAAATCTGACCATGTATTTTGATGTATTTTAGTGGAGCTTTCTAACTTCTGGAGGCTGGTTTTCTGGATCTATTGAAAAAGTTCAGTACAGAGTGCATATGTTAGGGATGAATATTTTGCTGGGCAATACCTTTGTACATCAGGTTGATTAATGTCAGAAAAGGAATTAAATGCATCTCCATTACGCATCAGGTTTTTGTAAGAGAATGCTTTATAAGTACTCTAAACATGAAATCGTATCCTGAGGCATTTAGAAAACTTGGAAAGGTTTATCCGGAAATATTTTTCCCTTTATTTTAACAATTTTAATACTGCTGTGAAAGCATGCTCATTGTTCTGCTCTCTGTTTATCCTTAGACTAAAGTTAGTTTTTACTCTGATAAATGGAAATCACCACTGTAATAGTCTGAAATGTGTATCTTTACCTGGGCACAGGTTCATGCTTTTTGCTAGATGAAATATTTCTGTTGCGGGTGTGAATTCTGTCTCTCCTGAGGGGAATAGCAGCTTTCCAGTGTTCCCACAGGGGTTGCCTTGCGGTATGAAATACATGGATTTCCACCCTTGGGAATGAGACAGGATGTGAGGAAGTGTCTGTCTTTGGCAATGCATTGGTTATATTAATTGCCATTAAGTAGTTTTGATGTCTAGACCAGTGTTGTAAAATGTGATCTTTCTGACAAAACTACACTTAAATAAAATACAGCAAATACAATATAGCATGAGATAAGGCAACTTTAGTGCAAGGCTTCAAACTGTAATACAGAATCATCTGGACTGTACTTGCTCTCTTCCTAGTGGAGACACTATATGAATAATTTTGCCACTGACGTCAAGGGGAACAGGATGTCACCCTAGATAACAACCTTAGTAAAGTCAGTCTTGCTTAACGAAGATTAATTGTTGGGGCTGCATGCTTTGTACATCCATGTTCAGATATCTTCCTCTGAAGGCTCTGATGTCACACAGCAGGTCTTGTGCTTCTTTGTATAGGGTTGAGGTGGCATTTCATTCGTCTGAAAGAATTCTTTTACAATACTGTCAGCCCCTTGGGAGCAGCTGTGTGATCCCAGAGCATCCTGGGTTGCAGTAGTTTGTAATGCCAGCTGGAAACCAGTGTGCTGCCTGTAATGCGCTGAGCTGGCTATGGAAGAGCATCTGAAACGAGAGCGGCAGAGAGTTGGGCTGTAGCACACTCGTACCATCCATTGCTTTTTAACTCTTCATGAATTCGCAGGTGGTTATCTAGGATGGCACTAGTAAAGAGGTTTCCATGCAGTCCTTAACTGCATGTACCTTCAAAGGGTACTTACACTAGTTTTTGCCCTTCTCTTTAAGTCTCATCCTGTCCAGGAACAGTATTCTGTAGGTTGATTCAATAGGACAGAGTATGTAGCTGTACTGAAGTGACTGACTTTTACTTCAGAACTGTTTTTGGTTCTTACTAACGGCAACACCAGGGAAATGAAGAAGAGAGGGATTGTACAACAGCCAAATTGTGAGAGTTTATGCCTGAGGAGTCTGGAAATAATTGTAGAGAAGGTTGGAGTAAATGACCAGGGGAAGCAAAAGGTTGTAAAGTGGCAATGGTACATGGTTTCATGGAGCTTAAAGAAGTAATTAGGCAAACCAAATTAAGATATTCTAATACTACATTTGCCATGTTATTTGCAATATGATCTTTTCATGCAAAACCACTGAGTTCTTTTTCAGTGGACACCCATCTAAACACAAGCGCATAGCTAAGAGTTGCTAGGGTACAAGAAAAAAAAGTAGACATAATTGATTTTGATCTTAGTGGTTTCAAATGGATTTGAGCAAAAGACTAATGAAAAGTAGACAGCTAATCTGATAATGGCATTCACCTAAATGAGTACAGACTAAAGTTATTAACAATGGCAATAAGGCATAAGATGAAAATTGTATTCTCCATCTTGCATTAAAATTTTTGTTTTCTAAAACTGTGATGTGTGAAGGTTCTTACTTCCCAGCCTGCGCACCATCTTCATAACTCACTAAGGCTTGAAACTCCACAGATATCGAGGTTGATCATTGTCCATAGATTTGCATCTACATTCAGCATTCCATGCAGTTGTCAACTGGTTTCTGTATTGTACAAAAGACAGAAGAATGAGACTTTTCTAAAAGACATCTGAAAGATTGTCTGTTGGAGGCTCAGGAGAAAGAGGTCAGGCACACAAGAATAGCTTAGAGATGTTTAAGAGTAATTTAAGTGCACAGTGTTACTTAAGTCAGGATGTACCACTCAGTGTTTATTTTGGAGTCACCAAACATCCAGCCTAATCAAAAAATGCTTGAAAGAATATCAGTAAAGCTGCAGTCTGCATGTTATTAAAAATGTGCTTATGACTGTGGACAAGAAATACAGGGGAAATGGACAGATTTGGATTCTTTAGAGGCAAAAGATGCAGTTTTTCAGTCATCTTTGCTGAGTCATCTGCTCTGGTATTTTAGGTAGTTAAAAGTGAACTGCTGTTCACTGGTAAGTGAACTACTCGGTTGACTGGAGGAAAGATGTTAGATGTTAGTGGGAGTGCCAGAGGGAAAACGCAGCTGAAATTGCAGACTTGAGAGGAAAAATACATGACTGGTTGGTGGAAGAAACCAGAGAAGGCTTTTAGTCTAGATTATGGTTTCATAAAATTCATTGATAAAAGCAGCTTTGCTGTTAGCAATTTATGTCCTGTCAGGCTCATCACTTTATCCCAGAATAGTATTTCTGTTGGCACTCTTCTGTTTGTGTGTTGCCTTTTTGTTTCTTCTTGGTGATGGAGTCACTTGCAGGTCATATTCAGACCTACAGTCCTATAATCTAAATAATAGAGAGCAACCTGTCTACTATGTCTGAACACGTATGCAGGGCATGAACCTCAAAAAACGAACAAGTCATTCTGACTTGTTGCTTAAAGATCTTCTGCTCCTTTTAAGCTTCCAGCCATGTCAGGCTGATGTTGAATTAGGCTGGTGAAGTGTTGCCTCTCATATGAAGAGAGAAGCAGAAAATATTCTTCATGTCTCTGCTGCCCTTATCCTCCTTTGGTTGCCCCACAGAGTGCAGAATAGCTTTAGGCAGATGTAGTTATACCAGCACCCATCCTTCAAAGGAGCTTGACTTTTCTGGATCTCTCCCAAGCCTGGATGATTTTGCAGTAATTTACAGGCTGTTTGTATAACTGTGCAGTGCTTTGGGAGGAAGATGAGGCCTTTATTTTACCTTGTGTTATGTAAAGCATCGGAGTATTTGAATAGATTAAATTCTCAAATACTATGTTTTGACTCATAGAAGACAGTGATATATATTTGCAAAAGGAAACAGACTTTTTCAAGGAAATGTTTCTTGAGCCTTTAAAAATTAGGAGATTTCATTGGCCCTACCTACCACATGATCTTCCAAAAATATTTTAGTTTATTAGTCATGAGTTCTGTTAGCATAATAAAAATCTATGTTAATGTGACCTAGCAAAGATTTTATCAAACCCATCAAGTGTTGAAAAGGAATGTCTTCTTTAGTGCACAGCAATTGGGCAGAGTGATTCCACATTCTTTATCGCTGCTCAGCAACCTGTTGTGGCATTGCAAGGTGCAGATGTTGCAAATGACTGTTTTTAGCTAGACAGTGAGCACCAGGAATGGACGGGGCGCTTGCAAACTGGCAGAATAAAAACCTGGTTGAAACGAACAGGCCTCATAATTTTGTTTGGTGCTTTTACCTTTGTGTTGGTTTTAAGTCCTTGAACTCCTACAACAACAACAACAACAACAAAAAAACCCACATAGAATCATTTAGCTTGGAAAAGACTGAGATCATCAAGTCCAACCATTAACCCAGCACTGCCAAGTCCACCACTAAACCATATCCCTAAGAGCCACCTCTACACATCTTTTAAATACCTCCAGGGATTGTGATGCTACCTCTTGCATGGGTGGAAGGGTGGGATATTCCCATATTAAAGTGAGATTTGCCTGGGTAGTGCTGAGTTGGGTGCTCTGCTCATATAGAGCAGCCCAACTCTGTGCAAAGAGGTTTGCTGGAGTCCCCCGAGCAGAACCTTAGTGCGGGGCTGTACCACAGCTTGCAAGCCCTGTCTCCGGGGTCACCGGCTCTAGCAGGGCTGAGGTTGGAGCTGGGCTTTGCAGTGCAGTAGCTCACTGCTCACAGTTAGAGAGCCACCTCAGAGATAAGGCTGAGGATGAGGAGTTACCTCCAGAGTTAAAAACTGCCAAGGGCAAATCTTTCTGAAAAAGAGGAATGACTGATGTGTTCATGGGGAATCCAGTTAAGGAACTTTTGCCTAATTTGTGGTAATTCGTAAAAGTCCAATGCTGCCCTCAGTTTTTGTGGTCTACAGGAAACAGGACATGTATCCTATTACCTTAACGTTTCTAAGGGGTATAATTTTTGCTTCCCATTCCTGTTTTAATATTAAGGTTTTGGATTTGAAATTTTTTATGGTAGATATATCAGCGATATTGTTGTTTATGAAAATGTCATGTTGCAGGAATAACTAAGATAAAATACCCCTGAACTCCACCATAAAGACCTACATTTCTCTGTCTGTACCATTTTGACTGTAGAATACTTTATAAATTATATGTTCAAGAGAATTGAACTGCATACTTCTGTGCTTGTAAAGTTTCTTTTGCATTATCAGGCTTGGAAAGGAATTAGTTTTGTAGTATACGCTGTCTGGTTGTGGATACTGTTCTTGATCACTTTTATCTATAAATGACAAGAGCTTTTGAAAAAATGTAAATGTTTACTTACAGTTTTGCAAATAAGGTTTATGTGACTCTCGCTGGTTTGGTTTTGCTGGAGTTAAGCTACTCGGCTTGGCTTGTGACACGGTGCAAACCTTTAGTTTGAGATCACTAAGTCTGGTTAGTCAACAATAAGGCACTAGAAGAGCAAGAAGAGGTGGAGAGGCAAAAAAATTAAGTAACAAATCCCAGTAGTTAAATACTGGGCTAACACAGAAGTTTTGAATGCATATGTGTCCCATGTGCATATAATTACTATAAAGACATTGATTTGTACATGCATTAAGTATATTGAGGTGCAGTTGTTCACGTTGAGGTAATGCCTTTATCTATAATGATTGCCTAATGACTTGCAAAAACTGCTCTGGCAAAAAAAAAATTCCTTGCTGAACTCAAACGTGCCTTATAAATCACAAGAAACAGTGTTAATTGTGTCATTCCTTTAATCTATATTGCTAAATGGTGCTGCACATTTGTGAATGGCTTTTTTCTCATACCTCTATGTGAATACACTCACGCAGTCATAGGTATGCATATTTACGTTTATATACAAATGTATGTACAGGTTGTATGTGTGCATATAGATATACGTGCACATATATGGGTAAAATATATGGAAACATGCAGAAAGATGTTTACACACAACAGCATGCATAACTGTTAAGTAAAGTCAATTTTTACTGATTTTCATATTAAGGAGCTTCAGACAATAATTTTAAAAGTCAATGGACATCCTTTGACTGCAGATGGATGTGCAGAACAGATGAATTATAAGTTTACAGTGAAAAAAATTAGTATGCAGTGAAGGTACAGATGCTGAAATTTAAGCTGAAAATGAGAATGAAGTTTGTTAATTGTAAGTCTGCCATGCTGTGATGAAAGGCAGGTTGGCAGGTTTATCTTACAGCCCAGCTGATGTGTATCAGAGTTTTTTCATTTTCTACAGCTGCATCAGGTTATGCTTACTGACAAGATTGATGTTTATTTTATAACATGGTTAGAATGAAAAACAAATTCTTCTTTCTCTCGCTGTAGTACTAATCTGTGCTCTTTGACGATGCTTTGATGAATTCTGAAAGTCTTGCTTTAAGTTAATTGTCAGGCTTTAAGCTTGTCTTTGTGCTCGCTCTTCTCTTTGAGTGATGATTACTTCTCTGGCCCAAGCTAAGTACGAGGAGAATGGGTTTTTGTATAGATTCTCACAGGTGGGAGATACAACAGCTACAGCTTTTGGTTGCCTTTCCAAGCATAATTGGTACCTTACAGAGATGTATCATATCTCATGCTGTTTTCCTCTATAAACGTTAACAAATCCGTTTCTTTTGCGGCTCTTCAAAAACATGGAATAGCTTCTCCTTCAGTGGATCGTATTCTAAACCCAACATCATCATTAGGAGGAGATGGGATGTGTTGGAAAAGGGGCTCTGCCAGTGCACTCTCTGAGTGCTGGAGTCTGATTAGCAAGATGTGGGAGATAAGATGGGTGTTGTCCATGGACCTTTGGAGGTCTGCTGCTCTGACTGATGGTGCGGGAAAAGAAATAAGTGATGATCAAGTACTGTACAGAGAAAGCAAACTGGGAAAAGCAGACAAGGGTGCCTTCCCCCCCCGGCCCGATTTGTGCTTTTTGTTACTGGAATCCTAATGTTTTTGCAACAATACTTGATTAAATGGCTTCAGACAGAACTGACTTCTTGTTTTGCATGTCTGTATCCCTTTTAAGGAATGCTGCCCTAGGGAAAATAAAGATAATTTAAAGGTTAGAGATGTCCAAGAAAATGGCCTTTTGGTAAGAAGAACCTGTGTTGTTTTTTCTAGCAGTAAAAGAGATGGTTCTGTTTATTAAGCTGTGCATGTGCATTAATATGATGCTTCATATTTTTCCATTTGATTTCCTGTAGGGTGATTTCACTTGGAACAGCATGTCAGGGCGCAGTGTTCGGCTGAAGTCAGTTCCCGTTCAAAGCCTGTCAGAGCTGGAGCGTGCTCGGCTGCAGGAAGTGGCTTTTTATCAGTTGCAGCAGGACTGTGACCTGGGCTGTCAGATTACTATCCCCAAAGGTAAGGGCTTGATAAGCTGTCACTGTTTAGATTGTTAAGTCACTGATTTCATATCACAGCAGTAACTATTAGATTTTTTATTCCACAGGTTCTGTCTGCTATTTGTCTTGCTTAACCACAGTCATTATGTAAAAACGATGAGTAAAGTTGTTTTTCTGCTGTGTCCAATTTGGGCCACCTGGGGGTGGGATCATCTGAGCAAGGGCAGATGTCCACAAGGGTAGATAATCTAAATCAGACGCATTCATGCCAGGATGTCTTGATACTCAATTGAGAGAAGATTGTTTTTCTTACATTTCCTGATATCAAAAATTAAATGTCTATGTAGGTCAGGTAGATCTTACCAGAGAAGTGGGGTTTTTTTCTGTATTACATTGTCTGTGAAGGAAGCCAACTGTCACTAGTTCAGATACACAGTGAAGACATTTATGTCAAATAATATGAGTCCTACCCAGGTTTTCCCAAAGACAGTGTTGCTTATTTCCTACAAAACAAGTTAATTTTCAGCATAAAACATTGAACTCTTAGGAAACAGGAGATTAAGTGAAAAGGAGAAGCTCAGCTATCGGAATCCTGGTGCAGGATACATGCATGTGATGGACCTGTACTTAGGTTACTGTGGAAGAGATCTAAACCTCACTAATGAGAACGTTTCTGTTGTTTCCTGTAGGCTGGAGTTCAAGCATAGCAGAGATAGCTGTTGTGCAATCATCTGCAAATCTGACTTTCCTGTTGTTTCTTTGCAGTTGTATACTTATATAAGGAATAACGAGGGATCACTGAATTCTCACCTTTGACTCCGAGCAGAGGTGCTGCGTGGTAGCATATACACAGTGATGCCATAGGAGCAATTTTTTAATGAGTCTAAGTTAAACAGGAAAAAAGTTGTCCAGTCTATGAAAATAATGATGTAGAAAAGAACAAATGTGAGAGACAGTCTTTTGTATTCATCAGCTTTTTAGGATCTGCAGAAAATTCCTGCTGAAACCAACCAAGTCCAACTTCACATGTATAGCAAGGCATCGGTTTGTAGTGAGGTGGATTTAATCAACTTCTTCAAGCCTCACCAGCTTCCCTGGTCCCTCAAAAATATGTTTGATTAAAAGGAAAACAGTTTTATAGGATATTCATAGGAGGGACTGGATCTCTAAGGGCACTGCAGTAATTTCTGACAGTCTGAACTGCCGCTGGCTGTTCCTGTGGGAGATGAAGATACACATAAGGAGGTCCTACCCTAAGGATGTGCGCTAATACCATCTAAGACAGTAGAGTATACACATTCACAGAATAGCTTAGTTTGGAAGGGACCTTAAAGGTCACCTAGTCCAACCCCCTGCAATGAGCAGGGATATCTTCAACTAGATGAGGTTGCTCAGAGTCCTATCCAACCCGGCCTTGAATGTTTTCAGGGATGGGGCACCTACCACCTATCTGGGCAGCCTGTTCTCAACACCTTCACTGTAAAAAATTTTATTTTTTGCACCTAGTCTAAATCTACCCTCTCTTGTTCCAAAACCATTACCTCTTTCCCTGTTGCAACAGACCCTACTAAAAAGTCTTTCCCCATCTTTCTTATAATCCCCCTTTCATTACTATAAGGCTACACTAATGTTTCTCCAGAGTCTTCTTTCTCTGAGCTGAACAACCCCAACTCTGTCAGCCTGTCTTTGTAAGAGAGGTGCTCCAGCCCTCTGATCATTTTTGTGGCCCTCCTCTAAACCTGCTCTAATAGGTCCATGTCTTTCCTGTGCTGAGGACCCCAGAACTGTATGCCGCACCCCAGGTGGGGTCTCAGCAGAGTGGAGCAGAATCCCCTCCCTCTCCCTGCGGGCCATGTTGCTTGTGATGCACCCCAGGACGCGTCTGGCTTTCTGGGCTGCAGGGGCACATTGCTGGCTCATGTCCAGCCGCTCATCCACCAGCACTCCCAAGTCCTTCTCAGCAGGGCTGCTCTGAATCTGTTCATCTCTAGCCTGTATGGATGCCAGGAGCTGTCCAGGTCCAGGTGCAGGACCTCATGAGGTTTCCATGGGCCCAGTTCTCTAGCTTGTCCAGGTCCCTCTGGATGATGACCCATCCCTCCAGTGTCAACCTCACTGCTCAGGTTGCTGTCGTCTGCAGATTTTCTGAGGGTGCACTCGAGATATCACTGCTTTGAATGACCAGATCATGAATTTTTCTGGTTTTTAAGGTATACATCAGGAAGGAATAGCCGGTACACTCAATTGAATTCTAAAATATTGTAATACCACCTATTGAAGGAAGTGAAGGTAATAGCTAGAATTCAAGTACATCTAGTATTTAACTGTCCATTCTGTTTCAACGTTTGGCACCAATTTTGACAACAGATAAAAATATTTTGAAGTGGGTATATGTAATAATCACTCTTATCAGTTCATCATGCTACATCTGTGCTGGTACTTTGGTAGGAGAATAAGAATCTGCCATATTCTCAAATTATTACAGATTGGTTTAGGCCCTTTACAGAGACAATCTGAAGTCCACCTCATGTTCCTATCATTTTTAAATGTGTGGAATGAAAAATTATGACAAGAGTTTACAGGCAGCCATCCAGTCAGTCATTGCAGAGAAACATCATAGGACTGTGCAAGCTGGGAATTTCAAGTTTTATCCATGTGAAACTGGCTTGGGCACTTTGGGCATGCAAAAATACAAATAAAATAAAATTCCATCATAGCCATGAAGTTAAAGCCAGACTCAAGGTAAAAACAGACTGTTAAACATTTTCTGTTTAAAAAATCCAAACCCACAACAGTGAGATGTAGAACCAGTACTGTCTGAGAGAGCTCGAAGAGCTCTGTAGGTCTGGAGAAAAATGAAAGATGTACTCTACAACTCTTCTACTTCAGAAAATGCCATGTGAAAATATTCATGAGTAGAGGCGAATGGAACTATTTATGTATTAGAAGATTTAGAAAGCTGTTTACAAAGTCGGACTTCTTTGTGGTTCTTTGGCTGCTTTTCGAAACTTGCTAGAGAATTACATTAGAACTTGCACGTGCCTGCTGGGCATTTGCTTCCTGCAGGCATTTGAATAATTACATTTACTGGCATAGGTGTTGTGAAAAGTAAAAATTCATTGTTGTTGGCTAACAAGTGTTTATGCCAAACATGCATGCGTGGAAGTTAAGGCAGAGACGTCTGTACTCTGCTTTATCTTTACAACCACAGACATACGGTAACTGGTTGCTTCTTCCTAATGCTTCAGTCCTCCTATGCTCCTGTGCTCCTTTGTCTCTGCAAGTGCAGTTTACCTCTTCCAGGGCACATCTGTCTATTCCCACACTTGTAGGGAATGCATAGAATGTGATACCTCATATGTAATCCCTCTCCTTCACTGTATTGCAGCCATTACCATTAATGAAGAACGGTACTAACATCTCCTAGTAAAATATCCTGTGGTCACAGAGAACAGATTACCTCCCACAGGAATTTCTTTAACCAGCACGTCATTTAAAATATGCTACAATTGCACCACATTAGGTAATTAGAATGAAATCAAGTTGATTCAAGAGTTACTAGTTTTACATATATGATGAGATGCTTCAGGTTTGTTTCTAGTTGTGTTTCTGCCTTTGATCTTTCAAATTCTATAATCCTTTTTTGCTCCCATGTCACTCCCTCATTTGCCTCCAGAAACTAGACCAAGAATCATTTATCTTCCCTTGGTTAGTGTGTCAAGTTGCAAGAGGATGTAATTTCCAGGCAAAGCATTACACGGTTTCTTTACCAATGCAATTACCCTGTGGAAGATTTTTAATTTGCTGACGTTCTAAATGGCACAATAGTACCATTCTGGTGATGCTTCTTTGCAGTTCATGTTTACAATATAGTCTGGGTTTTTTCTCATTTCAGAGAAGTCAATCTTCTCTTTATAATAGGAAGAAAAAAATGGTGATGAAATTCACTTTAGGTGTGCTTACATTTTGGTGACATTACAATTCTGTGTATGTCCTTGCACACAAGTAGTGAGAAAAATGAACCTTTTACAGAAGGTCTTCACAAGCAAATGCGCAAGTCAGATGGCAGACTAAAACCGGGATCAGAGCAGAAGAGGAGCTCATATTTTCTGTTCATTGGTTCTGGGTATCTCTTGAGCTGAGGGGTTATTGAATGAGGTTTGATAGGATCAGTTTCATAAATACCGCATGTTTATAACGACTCTCTTTCACAGTCCTGTCCCACTTCACTCAGCCTGTGTTTGGAAGCAGTGGTAGAAGCTACTAGGACGTTACGAGTTGAGCAAATGGGATATTACATCTTTAACCCTAATTTAACTCCTGAAGCATCTGCCTAGGTTTTAAAGGTGTGATGTGAACCTGTTGGTGAAGGGGCTTGAATAGGATTTGGGACTTGGGGTTCCCATTCAGGTCTTCTCTTTGTTCAAGAAGAGAGAATGACTGCTTGTATTCTTGCCAGTTCCCAGCAGGATGTTCTGCTGTCTTCTCAGCTTTGCAATGGGGCTGGAGGAGTTGTGGAGAGAGAGAATAAATGAGGGGAGAGTATTTGGGGTAATACGTGGTTTAGTGGTGATTATGTTGGTGCTGGGTTGACAAGCATGATAATGATCTTGAATTGTCTCTTCAAACTTTGATGATTCTGTGACATTTTGGGAGAGAGGAAGTAATTCTTAACTTTACTGCCAAATTTGGTTCTCAGGTCATTCATTTAGTTGTAATGAATATGATGTAAGGATGGGTTTAGAAACCTAAATGCCATCCCAGTTATTTAAGGAAAGTCATTTTAAGGGAAGCTGATGCTGCTTGAACATGTGCTGGTGTATGTTTTTCGCATGCAAGTTTTGTGACACGTGACACTGTGTGTCTGCTCACATGAAGTGAGCATTAGTCTCCTGTACAACTTGTTCTAGTAAGGTGAGTTTGAAGAAGCAGGGCTGGATAAGTGTATGATTGTAGACTGAGACAACCCTGTCTCTAAAATGAAAGAAAACATGGCCGGGTTTCTGAATTTTTACCATTCATTTGTGTGCTTTGCCCCCAGTACATTCCAGTTAAGCTCTGAATAGAAATGGGAATTAAGAGTCACACAATTCTCTGCTTCTGGTTTATTTTGGCGGGGCGTACTTCTTTCAATCTGTTTTTTGCTTACATTACTCGCCATTATATTTCATTATTCATTTTCCTTAATGCTGAGAGTGACTATGATTTTTATCTGGGCTTGCATTTTTGTGAAGGCTCCAAACTG
>VYZQ01001535.1:0-10586 GCA_013400655.1 Mystacornis crossleyi
TCTCTTTCACCCTACCCCTTATTTAGAATCCACTGCTTTGGGATTATACTATAAGAAAAGGGACCAGTTTATACCAATTTCCATGTTGTGTGTATAATGTATTAATAAAACTTTGTAAGTACTTGTGGACCCTCTGACTTTTGTTGTTGCTTTTCGACTATGGGCATCTACAAGTCTTGGGTTCTCCCTTCTCCTTCAGGGTGGGATGCCACATTACTTACTGCTCATTACCTTAGAGCGTCTCTTAAAGCATTCTACTAAAAACACAGGGAAAAAAGCAATTCTAACATGCATTTGGGAAAAACTAATTATAGAAGGCTAATGAAAATATACTATGTTTGAAATTAGGTCACAGCCTTAAAGCTGAATGTTGCTTTCAAAAGGCAGTCTCTGCAGAGAAACAGGACTCTGAAGAAAAGCATGTATCCAATGAGTTGTCCAAGAGGACTCTGGTTAGGAACTATTCATACAAATAGGCTTGTGCATGCAGCCTTGAGTGAGTCTCTCTCTTAGTAAATCTCATCCCATTGAAAAAAATATTTTGCATGAGGTATATAGCTCTAAATAAAAGAATATCAGAACAATGAAATCATTCTGGAACTTCCGCTCATTTGTTCTCTGTCCCATAGCTTTTCAAGAACCAGAGTTCTTCTTATTCTAAATCAGAAACATGATTTCACCAGACACATGTTGCAATTAGTCTCCACAGAGAAAAGTCAGATTATTTCTTGAAATCTGCATCCAGTATTTAGACATTGGATGGTGCCAATTTACCTTCTGGCAGCATAACATCTTTAATATGTGTATTTATATGACTAAGGATTAATTATTCTGTTTTCACAATGTTTAGACAAGGTTAAGCACATATCACAGTGAGCTGTAACAATCTTGCAAGAATGTTTCCAGCAATTATCATAACTAAATACAACTCAGGAGTCCATCAAGGGACAGTTAATTGGTTTAAAATAATGATCTAATCATAATGACTGCACATAATTAATAACAAACAAAATCTGTAAATACTCAGCTGTCTCCCATTAATCACTGCTGTGCATCTGTATCCTCTAGTTACGTAAAAATGGCGTGAAGGGCCTGAGGAAGTAAAAGAATTTTACAATGACTTCTTGTGCTAAGTACTCCTTCAGAAGCAATAAACATTGAAAAAAAATCTATTGTGATATGATGGTGGTGATGGATAGTCCCTATTCAGTAGTAGTCAGGTAGAGTAACTTGGCTCAATTCCATTCTTCTCGTTGGACTCTTCCTGATTGTCTAAAAGATCCAGCCAGGATTAGCAGCCGCACCTTGTGCCAAGAGGGAAAACAGTGGCTCTTCTTTGCCTGAAATGCTGTTACACTCTGCCTGGAACACAAAGACTCACAGAGCCAGAGAAGCATGAAAGAGCAAGGATGTAATGAAAAATATGCCGATCTACATTTGGGGTAATTCATTGAGTTTCATCTTTCTGTGATTTTTTTTTTTTTTTTATGTTTTTCATGTCATTAGAGAAAGTGAGATCAAAAGGGACAGATATTCCTTAGAAAGTTAACAAACTACAATAGCAGATTTTGTACCTTATCCATCTACTTTGCTCCTAATTTTTTCTATCTGCTGTAATTACTCTACTCTTGATTATACATTCTAACTGGAGCATTCAATTTTTAACCTCACGTGAAAACTAAATAAAACAACCTCCCAAAAAACCCAAGAAACCTGCTTGCTGCCCTCTAACTGAAAAGACAATCGAGTTATCATCCTTTAATAAGCACACAGATTTCTGCTAATCCACTTCTAACAATTTTTTAAAAATATATTCTTCACAATCCTGTAGGAATACATAGTTCAGACAGATTTTTTTTTTCAGTAAAGGGAGGGAATGTTTTAAATAATCAAAAGTAAGCTTCTTCTGAAATGCATCATTCTCCCACTTCCAACACACATTACAAATCAATATTCTTTCTGTGTGTTTTTCCAGCACATCCTCTGCACAGTGTTCAAACAGTTTTTAATGAATCCTGCACTCTGTACTTATTCCCTATGGCTTTCTTTGTATATCCAGAAAGGGACACAAGACTGAAAATTACAGCAGACAGAAATATAAGGTGTGTTAGGATGAGATAAGTTACTTTCAGAAAAGTAATTTCAATTATTACTAACAATCTGTGCTAGTGTCACTCTGTAGGCTTCAAAGAGTACTTGTAAGAGCAAAGACAATGTTTTACTCACTGTCAGCAACTGTAGTTATGCAGGAATTAGCTGATACGAACCACCACAGAGATGAAAATAGCATTTATACTGGGAGTGTAAAAGAAAATGAGATGCTCTGTTACCTAAATTAGTTCAATTAAATTTTCATTGGCCTCACTGAATATTAATCACTCACACAATTTTTCCTCATATTGCTCCCAAAATCTTCTCCAGTTCTCATAAATGTATACCACAAATCACTTTCCTTTTACATATATTTAGAACCATATATCACAGAATGACAGAATAAGCTGGGCTGGAAGGAACCCACAAGAATCATCGAGTCCAGCTCCTGGCCCTGCACAACACGAGCTGCAGGAGTCACACCATGTGCCTGAGAGTGTTGTCGAAACACTTCTTGAACTATGTCAGGCTGGTGCTGTGACCACTTCCCTGGGGAGCCTGTTCCAGTGCCCAACCACCCTTTGGCTGAAGAATCCTTTCTAATACCCAACCTAAACTTCCCCTGACACAAATTCAGGCCATTCCCTTAGGTCCTGCCTCTGGTCACCAAAGACTTCCCCTCATCTTCCCCTCAAAAGGAAGTTGCAGACTGCAATGAGGTCTCCCCTCAGTCTCCTCCTCTCTAGCCTGAACAGACTAAGTGATCTCAGCCACCCTTCAAAGGGCTTCCCCTAAAGGCCCTTCACCATCCTCCTTGCCCTCCAGTGGAGGTTCTCTAACAGTTTAACATAACTGCATATATTATTCAATATGAGGCCATCCAAGTGAAGAGTTTAAGCCTAAAAATGATGCTTTCTAAAGGAAGAAGGAATGTTATTGTCAAAGATTAGCAAATACTGTAGTATTTATCACTGCAGCTTACAATTCTAAGATTCCTTGCACATTAGTGTTTTACAGGAACTGTTAAACTCTGAGCATGAAAGTGTTTTCTTAAATACAAAGCTTTTATTTTTTGCCGTTTAATTCAAAAATCTAAAACTGAACAAGCCAAACCCTAATCTAAACAGCACATCCTTACCAGTCAAAAAAGGTTGCTATTGCTGAAGAGTGTACCTTACGGTGGAGAAATTCAATGATACTGACTTTCTTTTAATTATTAACCAATAGTTGTTAGGAGCTAAAAAGCAGAGTTACCTGTCTCAAACACTGTTAAGGCCAAAGAAGGCAGAAATTTACGACAGGAAAGTGCTAATTCCAGGCTTATCAGAAGCCTGGTAGAGATCTGGTTAGCACATTTTCTTTAAGGCATCTGGGCAAAATTTCCCCACTGTGACAGACTGTGAAAAGAAGCAACTGCTCATACGCATATCACTGGTCAAACAAAGATCCCACTGAGTTATGGGACAGATGGCATCTGTGACCACCAATGACCACGACACCCCCCGAAACATGTCTCTGTGGATACCTGCAACTCGGACTGTGTAAAGGTAGTACTGTTGTCCAGGTGCTCGGAAGATAAATTCAGTGATCTCAGAGAGAGAGGTTAACAAAGCTTGGAAAGAGGCATGTGTCACTGATAATGGGTGCAGAAAACACAAAATTTAGGGGCCACAAGGACGTTTGGCAGAACTTCCAAGACAAGAAAGAAACTAATAAAACCAACTCAGCAACTGTGCTGAAATCAGCTACAGCTGGGTAAAAGGTAATTCCAGCAGGGGAAGATTGCAATCACTGATTCATGGCCCACTGACCCAAAAAACCCCATCGACTCAAAAGAAGAGACAGACTGAGCATGCGGACTAATTAGCATAAGAAATGAAGGAATCATTTAACCAATAGAAGATAGAATGCTAGTTAATAAGGAAACTATGTAACTTGTAGCCAACAAGCACTACTTTCTTTGTTTGCTAGTATTTATAAACAGTGAAAAGATTTGATAGTCAGTGGTGGACTCTGCAGACCCAGCACCTCTTTCTGCACAGAACCTACCAGCAGAAGACTGAACCGAGTTCCCTGCCTCACCACTGAGAACCCCAAAGTGAAGGAGAACTTCTCTCACCTCTCTCTCCCCAGCTCTTCTCTCCCCACCTCTGTGCCTCTTCTCCAGCTCTCCCTCTGCCCTCTCTCCCTCTCTCCCCAACACCCTGCCAGCTCTTCTGCCTCTCCCTCTCCCTTCCCCTTTACCATTTCTTCCTGTCTCTCTATCTCACATTAATTGTTAAATAAAATCCATATTGTTGACTTTGGCTTATGGTCTCATTTGCTCCTTAATTTGAGCAGAGGCATTTCTTGCTTTTTAGATCTTAAAATTAATGAAAATAAAAATTCACTCTGTCATTTTTTTTATACCTATAGGTTGGTAAATGATAATATTTAGCATCATAGTCAGTTCCTTTATAAATGCTTATGGGCCAAAATTCAAAATTGTACTCAATTATTTCTCATTATGATTCTTAAAGAAGTGGTAAAATTTAATGAATGCCAAGTATGAGAGTTGCTATTTATTACTTCTGTGGAAGAGATGATATCCAAAAAGTAGAGCATGGGGTCCAAATGCTGATCATTGTTCAGGCTTCTTATTTTTTAACCAACAGAAAAAGAGGTTAATGGGTATATTTCTTCAAAGATTAAATACATTTTTACTAGCTACTTTTCTTCAAAATTCATTTGCTGAATAAACTTTGTAAAATCAACTGATGAGTTGTGGACTACGCCTGGATCTTGCAGTTCATTATCAGAAAGAGGCAAATTGGCAAATCTCTGCCTACATTCCTTTGATATTAACTGGTTGTGCAGTCTGGGTAGGAGTTAATTGTCTTCTACCACTGTTACATGTATCATTCAATTGAGTCTTCACTATGTTTCTGTGAAACTACTACATTTTTAAAGATATTTATTTCTAGACATAAGATTCTTCACCTCACTTGTTTTCACATACAACAAGGTACCGGTCCCTTATCTTGTATCCTATGACACTCCTGTCATATTGAAATTTTAATTGAAAAGACATGTTGTGAGTGATTCCATGTTTTCACAGTTAACCTGTTGTAATTTTTTTAAATGCACTTTGCTTTTTAGTTTACATTTCTTCAGGGTGCAAAAGAGCAGCTGGACTACACACAAGTTCACGGCAAGATGTCTTAGAGAATCTCTAACTATCCTGAGTCAATATTATAAAGCCAAGATCGCTGTCTCCAGACCAACTCGTCTTTCCTGGCCAGCAGAGATCCTTCAAACAAAGGTGTTATAACATTTCTTATAACCATTACAATTCTTCTGATATTACTAGAAACCTACACCATAGAAAGTTGTCTTCATTTCATTCATTGTCCATTTGCCTTCAAACTAAAATGAGGGGCCAACAGCAACTTTTCCTTTAAGTTCAGGAACTTCAAGTTCTGCTGTAGTGCAGCTGATGCTTTAATTTCTCATATTTTAGGATAATCTTTTATTTAAATGCAAGAATGTTTTTACTAAAACAGCAAACATCTGTGAGAGTTGGATTATTTATTTCTTTCCTAAAAGCACTATGACAGTTGTTTACTTAGCATGTACAACCTATTCTTGTTCACTGAGTATCAGATCTGTAGAATTCTGTCCTAAAATTAATGACTTCAATAGAAATTTTAGCACTACCTTAAATGGAAGTAGTTTTGTTGCTTTTGCAACTAGTAATTCAAGGTCACAAATCCAAATCTTCTTATTTGCATCTAAGTAAAAGGAAAAGAAAATATGGACCAAGGACAAAATAATATCATGGAGATATTGAAAACTTATGTTAAGTGTTCAGGAATTCGAATAGAGAAAGAAATTTTTAGATGAAAATGAGACTGATAAAACTATGAAAGCTTAGACAGATTACTTATTATATGCTTCATTACTTAATTAATATGCTACTTGCCTAAACATATTTTCAGAATACATAGCATGACATAATAAAAGTTATCAGGGTCTGTTTTGCTCAGCAAAAAAGTATGTGAAAGGAAGTCAGCTAAATCTTACCACAGCAAAGCTTGTCTCCTGCTGACATAAAAGGGAACTGCACAGCTAAAGCTCACCAAAGGCTTTGAAGATGTACAGCATTGTAATAGTAGTCAAAGAGATCGTGAATTTGGGAGTGTGCCATCTGATGAGTCCTTTACAACTGAATGCCTTTACCTCACCTCTCTGTGTTACACTTTAACCTACTCAATGAGATCATGCCAGTGTCACGCCACTAAAGCAGCAATATCTTTAACTATGACTCATTGACATCAATCACTCTTGCTTTTTTAGCACACCAGAAATGAAATAAAAAAAAAAAAAGAAAGAAAAGAAAAAAAAAAAAAAAAAAACAAAAAAAACCCACCAAAACTGTAGTGGTGCCTTTTTGTTTGCATTTATATTTCATATTCAGTTCGCATTTTGTATCCCAGTTGGTTCGTTCTATGTACCCCCTTCCTATATCCCCCGATGATATGTCCCCTGGTTGTNTAATGTGATGAAAGAAAATACAGAAGCAAACCAAAATTATTCAACATTTAAGAGTGTAAAAAACTTCATGACATTCAATGACATTGATAAAGACATCTGTAACATTCCCATCCTTAAAATATTCTCCTCTAACTTGGTCATATATAACTGAAACTGCAGTTATTTAGACACAGTATGAAAAAATTATGAGATGTATGAAAAAATGAATATGATCTATATTACATTTCTTAGTTTATGAGTAGGTGTGTGACTCAATATGTTCCTTTTTTGTACCTTTGAAGATAAGGCACGTGTCAGCATTTTGTGTACCTTTTGAATGATGCAGATGTGCACTCTAATATAATAATTCTGCACTTGTAAATTTAATTAACTTTTTGCAAAACAAGAAAAAATATTTAACTTATAAATCTATACATTCAGACTGCATTTAGAGCCTTAGAGGTATATAAAATCCCAAGTATCCCAAATTAATCCAGAGTGAGAGTAGCTGTAGAAATTTGCTAGACAGGTCAGCCGATCAAAAAGTTAAATTTTATTTCTGTGGTTTCTAATACTTGAATCCTGTTTTATTTTTCACTGAGTTTAAGCCTAGTTTTGCATCACAACTTTAGGTTAGATATTGCCTTCTTCTATGAGTGCTAACTTAATCAAATATTTGAATTTCACCATCCTTCCTGAAAATTCAATCAGTTCAATCAACATCTATTTTTCTTAGGCTAAATTCATAAATCAGCATTAAAATGAGGACATAATTCTCACTCTCTTATTTTATCAGTTAAACAGTAATGAACGACACAATCAGTCTGAGCTATCAAATTCTAAAATAAATAATCTTGATACTTGTTCCTTACAGAGAAATACATCTTTATTTTTGATACAGTCAAGTGGTGAAATAAGATTATATTATTGGACTGACTAATTGAAAATTACTTCCATCACTAAAATTGTGTTTTCTATTTCACTGAAGAGCAAATAAATAAATAAGCATTGCTAGTTTTCATGGACAATGATTTTTTTAAGAACAGAATAAATTGTAAATAGATCAAAATACATATTTTTGAGACCAGTTCAAACATTTCCACTCAGCTTGAAGCCATTTTTTAAACTGAAAATTAAAATAACATTTATGCATTCAGTGGGATAAAGAAAAATCAAAATCACTACATTTTGATGAGAAGTGACACAAACAGTGTCACTTAATCCCTAATCTCCACCAGCATAATTTTTAAAACGGTAAAACTGTTATCTGAGTAGAATTTGTAAGTATCTTTTAAATGTTACAGCTAGCTTCCTCCCATTCTGGAGTTTTACAGATTGGGGTTTTTATTATAATTTTCCTTTTTCAAATGCTTTCCCTTCAACCCAATTTCCTTCTTTAGGTCTAGAAACAAAGCAAAAGAATAGGTATGAAAAAATTATTATGCCAGACAACAGGTATAAGAAGATGACAAGAGAACTGCTCTATATGAGTGGCTTTCTCTTCCTCTAAAGGAATTTAAATATTTAAGATGATATTGGTATGAAGAGCAAACAATGTGATATCGTAAGAAAAATGAGACAATTAGAAAATCAGTCAGGTGGATGATAATAACAGAACCTAGCTGTTTGGGTACCATTTAACTGGATTTTTCTACTTCAGTAATTGATTCGTAGACACCATTCTTGACCACCTTTACCAGGATAATGGCATAACATATTTAGATGATCCAATCAATTCTTAGTCCTGCTTATGCTTCATAGTTTGGGAGTAATACAGGTCACTGAACAGCATTCTGATAGATGCTGAAAGGGAATACTAAGAAAATGTTTATTTTGGGTTTCTTTTGCTAAAATACTTGTAAACACTGACTGAAATGGTTATAGACTTTAAAAGAGTACCAGACATTAGGAAAAAAAAGTCTTTATAGAAAAGAAAGTCAAAATAATGGTCAAGTAATTTTTGTTATTTACCTAAGACAACACAAACACTTCATTGGAGATGAATGAAAACTATACAAAAACACAAGAAGATACTTACTTGATGACTAACCAAGACCTTAGAAAGATGTTCTACACCAAACAGTCTTGCAAGCCTCCACTGAAGATGCCAGAAGCGTGATAATTCAGTAGCTTTCACTGAAAGAGAAAAACAAAGTATTGAATATGGTCAGCAAATAATGTTTTTCTTTGCATGATACTTAAGCAAACAGAAATCAGCATAAGCATTGGACTGTCTTTTGCAGTAGAACATGTAAATGTTAAGATGTTTGTCCTGGCAAATCTATAGAGTCTGTACTACATTAATGAATGACTTTTATTTTTAAGCAGCTGTTCAAAATTGGAACTAATTGAAATAATTAAATATACAGCAATGGTATTTTCAAGGTTTTTAGTAGCTTGGGAGTGATACATAAATTCATATCAAATGCCAAATATAGGAAAATGAGCTAATTTGAAAACCTTTTGAGTTAAATCAAATTAATTACTGTCTTAGAGAAATAAAGAAGCATTGATTCTGAAACTGCTCAGAAACCACTAAAAATATGCAAACAACAAAAATAGTCTAGTCCTGTTTTTGCACAAATTTAGAAATAAATCTGTTTTAGACAATATTTTTCTTCATTTACATACATTACTTACCAGCCCTTCTCAAATATGCCTCCTATCAGTATAATCTCATGAAACATTTTTCTTAGTTATTGTCAGCTAACTAATCACACAAATATGATACTAATAAAAATTAATAAATCAACCTAGAAAAAGTTAAATAAAGATATATTAAATCACCAAGAAATTATTTTTGCATTATTTCTGTAAGCACCCTATCAGAATATCCAATGATATGTATGTCGATTCCTAGTTAATATGACTGAATAAACTGCATCTAGGTATACAATATAAAAACTGAAATAAACGTAACCATTTAATATTTCTTTTTTAGTTGTTGAGCTTTAGACACTGAAAGACTCTGCCTTATATGGAAGACCAGTTAGTTTTAAAAAGCATGTGAGACAGAGAATTACTCACTGAACTGTAAATTCTACCAGTAAAATATGTGAACTTCCTTTGCCAAGAAGCTTTATTAAAATGCACTGCTTGTGTTAAAATACTCATGAATCATTCATAAGAAATAGGAAAACGACAGGCAAGCGGTTTCACGTGCAGGTGGTTTTTTTTGCTCCACAAAGATATCATTTTTCAAGTCAAGAAACCTTGCTACCCACAAACAAGTTCTCAAATTTACTCTAAAGTCTGTGAACAAGTGTTTGGGTCAAAGTATTGCCAGAAATTGCAGAAATGGCTCCACAATAATATAATTTTTGCTGCCCCCCATTTGCCTCCTTGTAATATAACTATTACATATCAGAGATCTCTAGTCACCCTAGAAAAACTATGAAGAGTAACAGCTAGAAAACCAACAGCATCTACATTGCACAGTATAAGCCATTTACAAATAAAGCATCATCTGTCCCAGAACAAGGCTGCTGATTCTTGGTTACAACTGAAATGTGTCATCAGTGACATGGCTTACTTGCACGTGGGCCTGTAATTCTTCCATACAACAGAAAAGTGTCTGTTTGGATGAGGTTTTCCTTTTAAAGTATTATAGGACTCACAGTCCCATCTGTGTTTTGTCCACAATTCTCTTCTTCAGAATTTGTACATTTCTTCGTTGCTAAATTCTCTGTTTTCACCTTTGCTAACTTTTTCTATCTTACTTCCACTGATCTCCCCCTTAATATTGCTTTCAATATTCCACTGGGATAATTGATCTCTGGCTAGGGTTAATCTTACAGGAACTGTTATTGATATCTTTATGAATTATAATTCTTTTAAGAATGACAGCTGAGTTGTTCTTCCTATGCTTGATCCCACGAGTATTAAGGTTCTGTTGAAACACTGAGATATGTAGAAGTCATTATATTATTATTAATAATATATTACGTTCATGTGATTGCCACTGTGATTTTAAGCAAATGATA
>VYZQ01001537.1:0-24811 GCA_013400655.1 Mystacornis crossleyi
TTTAGTTTTAAATGGAGCTGTCAAATCTACTGTGATGACTGGGGCAATGTTATTTTGCAAAGATATCAAAAACTATTGAAACTTTTCAAGGTCTCCTGAAAATTTCTGCATAAGATAAGGCTGTTGAGGTGCACTGAGTCACATCCAGTCACAGCTTCTCTGGAGGCTGACAGAGGACCTTATAATCTCTTGAGGTTTTTCTCTTTCTGTCTGGTGGTTTAGGAGGTGACATGGCGCCCAGCAAGAGCCGCACGCTCCTTTTGAACACTTTCAGCAATGGTGATCCCACCACTTCCCTGGGCAGCCTGTTCCCATGCCTGACCGCCCTTTCGGTGAAGAATTTTTACCTAATGTCCAATCTACACCTCCCCTGAGGCCATTTCCTCTTGTCCTGTCACTAGGTCTCTGTGCAAAAGCATCACCTGAAACTAAAGGCTCTGCAGGTTCCCCTCAAAGTGCCTCTGCAGCAACACTGAGTAGGGAAACTCTTCGTGGCATCTCAGCAGCAACCCACTGTCATGGAGGCATGGTATCCCTGATGCACGTCACCCACCTTCCAAGGGACTTGCAAAGGCTTTTTCTCCCTTTATAAAGGGGCAGGCAGTGATTTACCTGAGTTGGGAGAGAAGCAAATCTCTTAATGCTCTCCAGCTCATTCCCTCCTTCTTCTTCACATACAAGTGAAGAGGGGGAATGAAGGAGAAAACTGAGCCTTCTTCTGGAGATGAAGCAGCTGAAGATCCAGTTAAAGCTGCCAGAGAGATTTCTTCTTTATTTATTACGGCAAACCAGAATTACAATTTCCAAGGATTTAGTTAATCTATCTTAAAAAAATCGATTGACCTAGAAGGCTGATGCTTTTCTTTGTATCACTACAAATGACACATGCTTTTGCTGCTTCAACATTGGTAGCATGAAAGTTTTAACAATTAACAAAAAAAGCGAAAGTAACCATATTAAATTTGTAAGTATGCACTGTGAACAACATAAAAATAGCTTAGGATGCTAGAATCATTCCAAACCAAACACAGTCTAAAAATAATGAAGTTAAATTTAACAGAAATCAAATATATTTAAGATCCAGGAAACGTTAAGCTAAAATAACCCCACTTTGCTCTGACTCTAAGAAGTTATTTCAGGATCATAAATGTTATTCAGATTTATACTGAGCTAGGATTTGTTTGAGGTTTCATCTATATATTTTCTTCTGTTTGAGATTCTGTCCTTTACAAATGTTCCGCACTGGGAATTCATGAAGCAATTTAGCATTTAGAAATGGACATTCCCAATTGACTATTATGGTTAGAGCATTTTTTTTAGGAGGCAAGGGATTGAGGACAAAGGAAATTCTTCAGTTTAAGACATAACCATTTCAAAAGCTAAGCACTGCTCTGCATAAGAGAATTCTGGTTGAATAATGACTTTTTTAAAGAAAACCAAGAGACATATACTGCCGTTTACTTCACACTTGGTAAAAACATCATTCAGTCACGTAACTAATATAATCTATGATGAGAATCTCTTCTGATTTTCAAAACATCATCAAGCGAACATTCAGGTTGTATATTTGGGGTCCATGCTTACATATTACCTTTTTAAAATGAGTGTGGTTGCTACCAACACTTCTCCACAAACCCGTTAAGCTTCTGAATTAGGTAACACTATGTAGGATACATTTCCTTTCTCTTTTTCCTTTTTTATGTAAGCAGCTGGTGCAAACTCCATCCCTTTAAAAATTAGTTGTCAAGTATTTTCTTCTTTCCTGGGAGATAGTTTTTATTTATCTCAAATTTTCATAAAGGTGGGTTGAGGTTGCCATTCTATTTGAGAGAAGAAGGGGAAAGACTACTGCTTCAGATAGGATTGGTTGCATCAATTTCAAATTCCTTTGGGTTGGAAAAAGTAGAAGAATTAGACCAGAAGCAAAAATGGGAAGGGCAAAAAAGCAAATTTTAAAAAGTCAGTTATTATTTGTAGACTGCTCATTTATTATGAAGGAGAAGAAGGGATAAAGTCCTAGTGTTTTGTGTCTGTCAGTGAAGACCTGAGATTCTCCCAGCTGGTAACACAACAAAATTCACCCAGTCTGATGTTTATGAGCTCTCTCTCCCAGACAACCACGAGCCAATCTCATAAATGCCACAAAATACAGAAAGTCAGCATCAGCTGGACAGCAGCAGCCCTCAGGATATTTCAACAGCACGAGTGTCACAAGGACCATCTCACCCTCAGGAGTTACTTGGTGGCTTCTCCAAGTCAGTTAAGCCAAATCTCTCAGCACATACTTCCTTTCAGATATTCCTAAACCTATATGGATATCTTAAAAAATTCCTTTGCTCAGATACAGCACTGCCACGGAAGCCCAGCTTTTTGAGGGCTACTAACTAACCTGTTGTTAGTGAATTTAATGGGTTAATCCCCATCATCACAGGATTTTTCATGGATGTGTGGACTTTGGAGGACTTGCTCAGGCAAAGATGCTGGGGCTTGAGTCACCAAATCAGTGGTGGGACAGGAGATCCCAGTCTTTTATGTATAGTCCCATATGGTTTGGGGGGATCTGTGCTGAGAGGAGCACAATGCACAGCGGGGGCTGTTGCAGGATCTGACACCCTGGCAGGAACGCAGATGGATCAAACCAGATTGGCATTGTAGCATCTGGATCACTTTTCAATTCCTCACAGATCTTTTAAGGCAAAGGTGGAATTTACCCTGTAAAGGGAAGGTTAAAATCATGGAAGTATTCATCAAGCAAAACTGGATTCAGTTGTTGTTGAAGGTCCTGCACACAGATCTGTGATTTACTGTAGGCTGGAAGCAACGTTTAGAGTTCCCTGTCACGGCTCTTAATTATGTTGTGCAGAGCTCCAAGCTTATTTAAAGTTGTAGCAGGCAAGTATGATTTGTGTGCTTAGGATCAGGGTGATTCACTCAGCCACATGAAAACCCGTGGCCTGCACTGGCAGGGGGACAGCCCAAGGACAGCTCAAGGTCTGCTGAGAGGGGGCTCTGCTGGTATCAACTGTAGTTATTCCCTTACTTGATTTTATAAAGGAGCAATTTGAAGGTAGTAGATTTAAAATAATTACTAATGTATAAATCATGGCAAAAATCCAGCTAAATGGAGGAATCTGTTTTAGGGGCTGTGCTTCCTGTTGCTCCGCCAGCTGTGTTTCAGGGTTTCTTTTTCCCAGACAGAAAAATAAGATAGGACCTAAACCAACAATCCCATTATTAACTTGCAATTTATGGCATAGCGCAGCTGTCCAAAAGGATGCTGGATTACTAGCTCGGTTTGCTTTTATCTGTCCATGTTTTGGAATGATGCACTTAATTCAGTGTTTCTCAAGTTTTAACTGTGGTCATCCTTTGATAATTGAGCTACACCCTGGGAATGGGATACATGTCTGACACCTGGCTATCACACCCTCCACTAAAAAAACACAGCAGGGGTGACATAATGGTTTTTTGGTAAATGATGTAGAGAATCCACATACCTACTGAATGGATGAATCAAACAATTCACCTTTCATCAAAAACTCTTTAAGACAGCTTTAGAGGATTAGTGAACTTCATGGGAAATAACAGATGAATGACAAATGTGCTCTCATTTAAGTCATTGCACTGGCTATTACTGCATCCTTACTGGCACCTTTGCAACCACTTTTGTCAGTCCTGAGACTGACTACAGGTTCCTGTTCCCCTCTCCTGGCCAGACAGAATGGTATTTACCGGTTTATATGAAACAGTGAATGCAGTTGAGGAACATCCCAGGGAGAATTTTCCAGGGTCTGTTCTACCTACTCGTTTCTACACCTGTGATTTGACTTGCTAGCATTTTAATCTTGCTTTTCATAGAAAAATCTGTGCAGCTTCTAAAACATCAGAGAATTCAGGAACCCTCTGATACCAACGAGAGATACCAGGCTGGCCAGGGCAGTTTTCTGGCATCCCAGAGTTTCATGGCAGCTGTAAGCATTGCCAGGTCCAACAAGGTGACACTGTTGATGAGCTAGGCTCCCAGAGAGGGCACCTGCACTTTCAGGAAATATTTGGGGAGTTCTTAATCCAATATACATTTTGTGGATGCCTTTCAAGGATGACTTGTTAGCTTGTAACATGAAAGAAACCTTGAAATGGCTTGATAAAGCAAGTTACCTTCACAGTGGTAAATTAACAATATCCATTTCACACATTAATACAGACGTGTGAAGGGAGGAGGTTTGCCAGAAGTCTGTGCTCTGTTACAGTTCAGGGTTTGGCTTGTGATCCTGTGCGGTACCCCTGCCCACCCACTCACAGTGACTGCTTCACTAGTCAGAACTCTCAAATGACTGGGTTTGCTTTGCCTTTCCACACAAAGCAAACTAGAAGAACTTGCTTGTATAAAATGGCTATGTTATTAATCTCTTATTTTCCATATCAGGGAATCAAGAGAATTACTGCATCTTGTAGATCAGGCATCCTGACTGCTGGCATCAGCTGCAGGTAGTAACCTCGGAAAGATGGTGTGTTGTCCTTTGTGCAAGGTGGACGTGTACGGTGCTAAGGAGTTCTCTGCTAACTGGACTCCAACACTACTTGAGGGGAACAAAGTGTTCCCATCCCTCTTTCCAAAAATAGAAAAGGGAGAGACAATACTCCTTAAGGCATTTGCCAAAATGATAAGGGAGATGAACAAAAACCACTCCCAGCAATACTTTAAGCTCACCAGAATGCTGCTTTACCTATTCCAGTGCTGACGCTGCTGATCCCAAACTCTCGGAAGTCCCATCCCACCTGTGCAGGGCAGTAAGAAACAGCAACATTATCTTGCCTGCGTTTTGAAATAAAATCATTTGACGGGAAGAAAAAGTTAGTGAACTTCTGAAGGAAGTGACAGACTCTTTAATGGTATCACCTAAGTCAGCATGCCCAGGCCTGAAACCCCACCTCTCACATGTTGTTCGCTGTACATTTAGGTCACTGAAGTACATCTCCAGGGAGGGGCTGTCTCCTGAAAGCTTCAAGATACATTGCTTCCTGTCTCCCTAATCAGCTGTGCAACGGGGTAAATTTAGAAACGATAGGCAGCGCAGCAGTGCTGGCAAATGGGTTTAGTGCACATTAAAACCTGTTTTGGAGAAGTCAGAACAGGTTGTGCATGTCTGCAACTCAAGCTCTGAGCAAAATAATAAATGACTTGCATACATTTAGCACCTTTCATCCCGAGAGAGCCTGCAGTATTTTACATAATAGGAGTTATCACCTACCCACCCATGAGCAGACACCTGTGGGAGGCAGGGCAGGCTGCACAGGCCCGATGGGGCACGAGCGTGGTAAAGAGGCAAGTGAAGATGATCATCTCTATTCAAATACACAGGAGGAATTTAGGTGGGCACATGAAATAGCCAGGTTGGAATTTAGCCAGGAAAACAGTGTATGAAATAGTCCTTGCTTGGCAACAAGTACAGTGAATTATTTAATGACCCTGAGCCAAACACAGAGCATTTCATCTTAACTTACTGAAACTGCTCCCAAACATGTTTATATTCCAAAAAGTTCTCTTTCAAGTCTTCTGAAGCTTATTTATTCAAGGGCAGAAGTGCGAACAGCAGAGTCAGCTACAAGGAAGACTTTCCTCAGTAGGGAAAAAAGAAAATAAAATGTTGTAGAGAAAGTTTTGAGGTGAAGGGGGTGGGAAATATGCCACTCCCTTAAGGGAAACACATACCAGTAAACAAATGATGTGTAAGTCTGCAGGCCATCATTTTTACCACACTGCTCTACACCAGAGAACGTGCAAAAAAGACTGTTCCATTAGAAAAGACCACACACTTCTTTGGCTGGATTTTCCTCCCCTCTTACCCAGTTTGATGCTTTTGTTTTTGCCAAGACTGGTATCTGGGCTTAGCTTCAAGCTCATCAGTACTTCTCCCCTAGAGCTGCAGCCAAAAATACATCTTTTCCACAAAGGCTGGATGATTTTCAGGATGATTTTACTTCTCTGCAGGAGGTTTTTCTCCTACTAAGTGGGAGCTGTGCTCAATCTATTGTATCTTGGCCACACTCAAACTTGACTTGCTGGGTTAATTCACAGACAAATTGCACACATGCAGTACATATAGTCAGAAGACAGATAGCAATAAAGCACCCCTTACCGCAGTGGAAATATTTTGTCCAGTTTATTAAGGCAGTCGACCTTATTTAAAGCATGCAAATATTTTCAATAGAAGAAAAGAGCAGGTACCAAAGGGCATCTTAAGCAGAGAAATAATCAAAGCTGGACAAATGGAACTAGCAAGTAAGTTTTCTTGGATTTAATTTTTTGCATTTTTATGCCATCAGTATGACTGTCCATTGTAAGGAATTGCCAGACAAATTTGCAGGGTCAGAACTGCACCTTTCTGAGGTGTTTACCTTAGCTAACAACAAATTGCAGGAGCAATAGGGGTTACTAGCTGATGTAAGGAAGGGGTTCATTGACCTGAAACTCTAAGAACCTGCATTTTCTAACCTAGTGCTTGAGCTCTAGCAGTGGTCCCAGTTCTTTGACCTGGTGCTCAGGAGTGGACCTCAGAAGTCAGCTCAATCCCAGCCACCCTGAGGCACAGGGTGCTGTGCTCCAGGGTTGGATTCACCCCGTTTCTGAGAGATGCTCATCAAACTTGTTCTTTGAATGCTGCCACAATGGATCTACTACAGCCTCCTCAGGCACCCCAAGCAAATAGCCAGAAGAGTAAAAGAAGGTTTTCCTAACCGAAAGTTTACCTTACTCCAATGTAACTTCTCACCCTTTACTCCATAGAGAATAGATTCCTGGTAGCACTTGCCTTTTACTTGAAGATCATCTCTCCCCATTTACTCAGCTTTTCTGTAGATAAACGGCCCAGCTACTTTAATCTTCCTCTCTCTCATTTTCCTCATCATCACTGCTTGCCTTTGGACCATGCTGAGTGCCTGTCTTTCATCAAATGCTCTACCCAAAAATCTGACCAGCACTCCAGCTGCTCGCCAATACGAACCAGCGTAGGATTCCTTTGTGCCTGCTGTATTTGCGTTTGTGCATCCCATGAGAGCATATACATTTATCTGCCAGTTAAATAAAAGATAAGTCAATTTTGTGTTGTTCTCCTAAGCCCCAAAAGTAATTTTATCTACCGAGCTAGTAGGTCCTAATTTATGTTTCCCATAGCTGACTACTTCTTAGTACATATGTGTGTATCTGTCTCAGCTGGTTTGTCTCCACTTTTTCTCCAAACACTTCAGTGTCTGGTCTCATCTTATGGCACACTCAAAGCCCCTCCGAATTTTGTGTATTTCTAAATACAGATCACAAGTATATGCAAAGTATTAGTTCATATAAATGCATAAAATGTAAACATCTCGTCTGAGTATTTGGATAACATAGAAAGTATATAATCAATTTTTACAGATGACACAATGAAAAAAAAGAAAAACAAAAGAAAATCCTAAGGTAGTAGCCACTGGAGTCGGTTCTAGAAGCAGTCAGAGCACTGTTTGCCTATTAGGGGATATAAAAATCTCCTCTTTGTTTCAGTAGCAGGCTAGGACCAGTGCAAGCACAGCACAGAGTCCAAAGGGCTGATTCAAGATCTAAGGTCACATAATCAGAGAATCATTGTGGCTGGAAAAGATCTCCGAGATCACTGAGTCCAGTCTTTGAGCGAACACCCCCTTGTCAATTAGACCATGGCACTGAGTGCCCTGTCCAGTCGTTTCTGGAACACCTAAATGGATAGTGCCTCCACCACTTCCCTGGGGTGCTGAGGGGCCACTCTATCCCCTCGTCCAGATCACTGATAAAGACATTAAGCAGGTTTGGTCCCAGTACTGAGCCCTGGGGAATCCCACGCAAGCCTGGCCCCGGCTGGATATACCTCCAGTCACCAGCCCTCTCTAGGCTCGGCCATCCAGCCAGTTTTTCACCCAGCCAGCCGTGCACCTGACCTAGCCAGGAGCAGCCAGCTTCTCCAGAAGAACGCTGTGGGAAAAGGTTCAAAGGCTTTACTGAAGTGCAGGCACACAACATCCACAGCCTTTCCCTCATCCACAGGCAGGTCACTTGCTCATAAAAGGAGATCAGGCTGATCAAGCAGGGCTTGTCTTTCCATGCTTCCCAGACTTCTGGCTTCAAAAGCACCCCAAGTCTGCTTCCAATGCCTGGACATCTACTTGTCATTTTATATTCCAGTGCTGCTGCCCTAACAAAGACATACCTAGCAACAAAGTCAGAGCACAGAAATAGTTACATTCAAGTGCAGAGTAAATCCATGCTAATACATTTTAAAACAGTCTAGGCCCACCCATGGAGGCATCTTAAATCTTGAAAACCAAATGAAACCCCAGCAACCGTCATGGGATCTTGGGGATGGGGAAGTAATCCAAAAACATCTTAATCTCTATTTAAAGAGAATAGCTCAAGCAAGTAGCACAGTATGTGCTATGTGTCAGTGGAACACGGGACTCCATTAGGGGTTAATCCTTGCTTTAAGTAAACTCTTCGCTCCATAATGTACCAGTTCCAGCCTCCACAGCCACACACACACATCTCTGTTTGTGACTGTGCAGTTACAGAATGCACACACCAAGGTGCAGAGCAGAGATTATGCATTAAACATGAAGGTAAACGTCAGCGTAGACAAACCTGACCTGCAGCCAGCTTCCCTTCGGTCCCAGCTTAAAAGCGAAACATTCTCTCTCACAGGGGGCAGAGACTAGCAACCCTACTTCTCTCACCCCAGCCCTTATGGTTTTGGGTTTTTTGTGTGCAAGGTGCCTTTAAGTCCCCCAAAGTTGACCACTCAAGACTGGTTTCTTGAGAGGCAGCACAATGGAATAACACGTGTGTTCATATTCTCAATGATTCTACATCACACCTAAAACCCTAAATATTTAAAAATAAGCAACAACCATGCAGACTTTGTAACTGGGATGACACTTTCGCTGTTTTTTTTTTTTCCTTGTGAATCCAAGAATAAATATAATGCTCATGAGAAACTGAGTTGTCTTTAGGCAGGAAATCAGTGTTTATATATAGTGTGTCTATATATAGACACACACACAAATGCATGCACTGATATATATGATGCCTGTATATATGTATAATGAGGCAAGATTTTTCTCCCCTCACATTCATGATCAGTCAATGTACTTTTACACCTCAAGGGTCACTTCGGCTTCCCAGAAGCAGCTCAACAAGAAAGCTCAGTCTAAAAAATAACTTAAACACTTAAGCACAAAAGTTTTCAGAGAAGGAAGAACTGGTGCACATTAATCTGTCAATGGTACACTCTTTTCTACCAAATAGAAGGGAATTGAAGTTAACTGGTGAGCAGCACAGGAGGGCTAACTTGAGTCAGTTCACCCTTCCTACTGAGTGTCCACTTGCCAGTGGAAACCATCATTTGACATGCACCAATATAATGCATTTGTGAGTTCAAACTTGTAGTGTGGACCTTACAGTACACTGCAAATACTATATCCATATGGGGTGATGTCACAGAGTAGCAGAGCCCTGGAACAGCACAGTTTGAGAATGAATTAATAGGAAGCACTTAATGCTTAACCCTCAAAGCATTTTGCACATTTAACATTTCAGTGCTCCCAGAACACAAGTAAAACCATGCATACAGCTTTCCTGGGAAAAGGTAAATGCCTCGCTCGAAGGCACAGCAGGAAGTCAGATGTGCCATTACAAGGTGGGAGCTGTCTTTATCCAGGGCAAGGTGTACTCATGTAGATTGTACCTGACTACATTTTAAAAAACATCTTTATCCTCTTTCAGATGTCACCAGCGCAATCATTTCAATAATGTGGTCACTGTTAGATGTTAGTGACATTGAAAATAAAATGAAAGTGAATGTGAAGTGCCAAGACCACCAGATGTCTTCAAAGTGAGACATTTTCAAGAGCAGCTAAGCAACACAGGCCTCATGCAGCCACAGTTAAGTCTGCTTCCTTCCTATTTTCATGAACCCCACCAGGCTCCATTACTTTCTTTTCAAGGTGATGATAAAGCAAAATCCACATATTGCAATAGCAAACTTCACAGTTGTAAAGAACCTGAGCCTTACGGCAATCATGGATTTTCATGTAAAACCAGCTTGTTTTCCAAACCATGGCTAATATATGGATGAGAAGAACTTGGATGCTGATATTACTGCTTGGGTGACAGGTTTTCTAGCATTCTTGCCACTAAGCTGCAAAGAGAAATTTCTATTTCTCAGTGATCTATTGGTGCTTATCACATTCATATTAGTTAGAAGAATATATATCCACAGGAAGATTACCAGATTCTGAAAAGCTGTTCACTGGAACAAAGACCTTTAAAAGGAGAGTCATGTTTTTAGTGAAAAACAAACATCTGAAAAATAAAGGAAGTCACAGTTTTACACACTGGCAAATATAAATCGAAACCCCAGGGCTTTAAAGCAGTTGCTTGAAACAGCTGTGGGCAGGGATGAAGGGGGTGGCAGGTACAGGCTGCACTGACAGGGGAGCTTTAATCAGCTCAGCAGCTGTCACCTTCTGTAGCACTGACACTTGTTCTCAACTACAGCCTGAATCTCTCCTGTATGGCAAGAGTCAGGTTGCTTTTGTCAGCAGCTTCTCGGACTACACAGCCACTGATAACCACTTTCAGGCTGAACCCCACTGGACTAACCAGAAGTAACCTCACAATTACTGCCATTTGCTGTGAGGTATCACCACTTAAGTCACACCATTTCTTAGCACGGTGGGTTTGGGATTTTGTCATACACAAACATAAGCAGTTACCTCGTTCCTACTGTAGACTTTGACAGTCCAGGATTGCAGCTGAACCTCTGAGAGGCCTCTGGGTCACACTTCAACAGTGGATGATGGGTATGAAAGGATTACATCGCTTGGCAAAGTCTGAAAAGGGCCCCTTGTCAGTCAAGAGAGCTGAGACAATTGTATTTGCATGCCTAACAATGAAACCATGAGAGAAAGACTGAGTTACTCTGTCAGCTTAAAAAACCTCATCATGGCCAACATCAGGTAAAGTGCTGGGTAGGAGTCCTCCAACAGGCACTGTGGCACTCCCTGCTCCTGCTAGGACAGCTGGCTGCAGAAATCAAAAGCAAGGGCATAGACAAACTTTGCCAGTCTCAAACAAGAACAGGAATCCACCATCGTTCACAAAAATTGTGCTTGCCGATAACCATCCTGTACCAGGAGTCGGGCAGCAGCATGTTTGGAGTCACACTGTAATTTCTGTATTATATTACAGACTTCAAACAGGATGGCAGCTGGACTTCAGAAAGGAGGAACTCTGCTCTCCTCTGGGGACAAACAGCACCTAGCATTACAATTCAGTCTTGAGGTGTTAGGAAAGCAAAACTCACAGATGGTAAATACAATAAATAATTTGAAACACACTAGAGCTGGTCAGAATTAACATATACGGGAGGAGGAGAAAGAGCATTTCAGGTGAGATGGAATGTACCATTTTTACAGAGCTCTAGTTTGTTGTTGCAGAACATTGAAGAAAAAGCCTCTGGGGCTGCTCCTGACCCCTCCCTTTAAAAAACAAAACAGAACAACCACCACCACCCCCCAAAAAACACACTTGCTAATAGACGGGAAAATCCCATAAAATTACTTTGTCTCTTGTGTTCTAATACAAGGCAATTTAATATAGAAAATACGATCATCAGAGTGACTGACTTCATTCCCACACAGAGAAAATAAAACCAGTCTGTGACAGCCTAGATTTGCAGCATTCACTGTTACGACCTCTGCATTAAAGACAGTGGAGTATGTCTGGAAAAGCAAAAACTGCCAATTTTCCACAAAATCCATTAGGCAGCTTTGTCAGATGTGTCAGTATTTATACATTCCTCACTCAACATGCTCCCTCAGCACATAGAGAAAAACACATTGGCTGTTTTATTTAAGAGGCCTTAAGTACTGGATATGGCGCTTGGTACAAAGCTCTACCCTCTGTTGGAAAGACAAATTGATTCTTCAGTTAGTGTTGGTTTTACCATTTCATGTCAACCAAGATCTCTCAGCCTGTACTGACATCTTCCTATTTTGATGACACCTAAATTTAGACGGTGCAGATAACCCCGTCTTGTTAGCAATAAGAAGTGGTGACAACAAGGGACAAGACACACACCTTTCCTCCTCAACAGGAACATACACACTCTGGATGCTGATACGATAAATAAAATCAATGGCCCTGATTTATCTCTGAATGAACCTCCAAAACAGGAGGTGCTATACAAATCATAGCCTGATCTCAAAATAATTATTCTGTTGATGATCCAAGATGAAAAATGCTTTCTTTGGCCGATAATTTGCACTTGCTTCATTGGAAGCATATTATTTCTGGCTTACTGAAATGAATACTTTTTATTTTTAACTAAGTGTTGAAAATATTTCAAAGAGAAATGCCAAGTGAGCCTGTAGTACCTGGACCAAATATCCTGTTTTGCAGTAATACAGTCTATTTAGGGCTGCCTCAGAAGGTCACTCATACTTCAACTACTGCAATATGTCACCACCTTATAAAGGAGAGTGATATCAGCAAACAAAATTGGTGCCTTATCATTCCCTGGCACTGGCCGCCTACTCCCAGGTGGAAGGTGTGATGTTACATTTAAATTTAAAGGATCTGGGAGACTAAAGCTGGCTATGAACTCAGAAGTACAAGACAAACAGATAAAACCATCAAGGGCTGTACCCTTAAGTAAGAAAACACACAAATGTGCTGAATTCAACAGGGTTTGGCCATTCGGTGCCGAATAGTAACAACTCTGGAACTGCTAAAATGCTAACAGTGTATGACTGGCCTTTCCAAATTGCACTGCATCAAAAAACCCCCCATCTTTCAGACCTTCTGTTATAAAGAAGGTCAAAATTAATGAAACCTGTCAAGATATTTCAAACTAAAATCTTCAGGCACTTTCAAGGAATGTCATTACATATTTCAAAATTCATAAGTCAAAACTTGGAAATGAAAATAGTGTGTCTTTATTGATAGTCTGCCACAAATTAATGCATAAAAATTAATGCATAAACTTAAGAGTTAGCCAAAAAATATATCTGCCATCCGAACATGGCAAGCATTATCTGCAAAAAGCGGATGCTTTCTTCTAGTAGATACCCAGATGTTCTGTTACCAGGTCTCACTATAGTGCCATATGCAATTAAAGTATTGTTTTACACAGGCTGCATGATGCTCACCAGAATCACTGTCTCCTCATTACTGCAAGCACACAGAGATGCAAGCACACTTTAATGTTAAGCCTTTACTGAAGTCAGTGGAACTCATTTGTCTCTCAGGTGAGCTTGCACACCGTATTTGCAGAACTGGAGTTAATGACTACAAAAGCAATGACAAGGGGGACAAGAACAGATGCACTACAATAGGCATTCCAACAATTCAATGCATCTATCTTACTGAGAGAAATCGTATCTTTACATAATATTGAATGTTAAGAACAAACAAAGATGTTTAAGCACAAAGTATATATTTATACCAAATAAAACAACTGAAAAAGTATTACATAAAGAAAAATAATGTAACAGAATGTACTTAAGTACCTAGCTTACAGTCATGCTCGTATCTAAAAATAACATTGTTAAGTAATATATATAATTTTGGACATAATTCTCTAACATACAACATGATTCTGTGATTCTAAACGTGGAGAGTACTTTTTCCATGATACAGAACACAGATTATTTTATACAGGCACACCTGCTAGTTTGTATAAAAAACATGCTTGTAAGTGAAAAAGTCACTGTAGTACTAATTTACCATGTAGTGTTAATCATGTTGAAATTGTCTCTTCTCCTTTTGCATTGGTGAGCGCCAACACTGAATGGTACAATATTTGATCCATATGATTCACTGACACTGCAACCTGTTCCCAAGCAGTAGCCCTGCCTGGGTGTTAACAGTACAGTTCTGTACAGCCCCATCTGTCTGCATTTAGTGTATTTAAAACTAAAAGCTATTACAATTATTACAATGATTTCTGTTTCAATATATACATCAGTATAAAATACTACCCAAAACACTTTTGCATTTCAAACAATTTTAACCACTTCATCAAACAATGCATTTGCAGGATTTAAAAAAAAAAATCCAAATTAATATTGATTGCCAACAGTACAGCATCTCTATGGTATGTTTCCTAATAAATGAGAGAACGGAAATGTCTTAATTAAAATAAGTATCACAAAACATAATTAATGTTAGAGCAGTTCAAGGATTCCCAGTTTGTCAGTATCTACCCTAAGCAGTGCTACCCAAATACAGTATAAGCCATTTAGTGTTTCTACAATGAGAATAAAACATTCAAATATTAAAGCTGTGACAAACACACAAAAGCAAGGAAAGATAATTTGTTCTGAACTCATTTCTGCTGTTGCAAGGTACAGCATGTCAGGAGTTTGCACTCAGTGCATTGTATCAGGTTGTGTGCATGGACTGGGGAATGAGATGCTGGAGAAAAGTGCCGTGGAGAGGGACCTGGGGNCTGTGTGCTATGATACCTGGATACAGCTGTGGAAGACAACTGAAATAGAATCAACTCTGAATTTCCTTGCTGTTGTGGTTTTATGTCAGATCATTCAAGTTATGAAAACTTAGTGTCTTTTTCTTTTCCTGAAGGGAAGGAGAGAGAGGAAATAATCATGAAATTGCAAAAATACTACTAAAATCCCTATCTTGGACACAATACACTGCTTTAGGAGCTACTGTGTCATTGCACAATATAAGTGGCCTATTAATTGCTGAATTATTGGTGTAGCAGAATGTATGTCATTGTGAATGTGTTTTAAAAATTGGTATTTTAAAACTTGCCTGTATCCCATAACAAGCCACAAAATTTTGTGTTTTTCAAACACTAGTATGTTTATGTAAACTAGTATATGTACATTTATAGTGGCTAATTTCAAATCTCTGCCTCTGCTGCTTCAGTTTTTAAAATGGGATTTAGTTAAGAGTTTTCATTCTTTACATCATCCTAAAACAGAATTATTTCTGAAGCATAAAAAAATCCAAATGGCAATAGTAATGTGATGGGGGTTTTCTGTTTGTTTTGTTGATTTGTTCCTAGCTTAAAAAATAATCCATGTCTTTAAAAAAAATGCAAAACAGTAAAACCCAAAAAATCTCTCCTCAGAAGTCCCTGCTAACTGAGAGGTTTTTTTCCCAAAACTAAGTTTCACACTTACAGTATCTTTATAGTCATGTTATACACCCTTGAAAGATAAAGGCTCAATGTTGAGAATGGTGACAGGCCCTTAATTATAGAGGTGTTAACTGGTGACACTATTTTTCATCAGAAAAAAACCCAAAAGGCCCACAAAAATTCATAGCTTATATTGAAAGTTTGATTCATGCTCGCTTTGTTTATTTAAAAATACTCTTTGGAAACTTGTGTCAACTCCTGAAGACAACTTAGTGATACATCTTTTCCTGTTAAAATAAAAATAATTCATATTCACCTCTACCCCACGCTAAGCTCTACTACTAATATACACTTCATTACCTGCTCATGTCACCATCTAACACATATCTTTACATTCTTCTACATATAGTGTCCAGGGCTTATTTTTCACCAAACAGAACTTGATAACTATTACACTTAGAAGTTTTTATTGAGGAGTTTTTTGGTGTTCTAGCCTTTTCATTGCAAAGCACAGTGATATCAATAGTTCAGAAATTTCGTCTGTGATAACGTAAGAGAAACTTTTCATGAATTTTTGTTTCTCATTAAGGATTTTAAAATCTGAACTCACTTAGAGACCAAAACCGAAAACCAGAAGAGAGATTAGATGCAATTTTAAAATGGTTCTGCTACTTTAAAATGCATTTAAAATCTGTACACGTGACACAGGATTTTAACTTTTACACTGCTGTAATCAGATTCTACTTCAAAGTCTTGCAAATACACATGAAAAATAAGCCACTGGTCTTGAAATCTAATGATTACATTCAAAGCTAGCCTTTAAAAAAAATAAAAAAGTTACAGGCAAAACATACTGGTTTATGTACTCACTAGCTTATCAGGCTACAATAGGCATGGTTTAAGTATAAAAAAAGGCAGACAATTCAGATTTAAATAAGACTGTGTGAAATCAGAAAAAAATCCTTAGATTTCACTATTAAAAAAACCCCAGAACACCTATAATTACTTCCCATCCTACAGCTACAGTTAAACCAACTAACAAAAATAATCGAAGTATCTCTGACAAATGGAAGTTAGGCTAGAGTATGTGGCAACAATCAAAGTTCATATATGTTTCTATGTATGACTCATGATTTACTATAACACAGAATATGAACAAGAGCACTTTGTGACTAATGCAAGAGCTACTAGTAGGAACACTTAATGCCAAACAGTCTTCAGCCCTCCTTTACGTCGTATCTCCAAATCAGTATTGACTTCTTTTGACCAGATACATCATTTTTGGCTTGTCACCCCAGTATGTCGTGTTTTACCACTCGCCACAGGCAGCAGGAGACAACTAGCTGAGCAAACTACAAGCAGTGACATGCAGAAATTAACTCTCAAATCTGAGTACTTAGATAAAATGATATGCAAGCGCACACTAGGACAAAAGGAATGGCATTCGTCATCCAAAATAGGCTCATCATCCCTCCCCACCCCCCCGAACAGTAGTTGCAACAGCAATAGAAAAAGATCAAGAAGATGTCTGTTCTTCAGAGTCAACTGTGGAAAAAAGTCAGCAATATATAACAGCAGCGATGGACAAGGAAGAGCAAACCCAAAGAATCTTGTTGAATATTTGTTCATTTACTTTTTCTGAACACAAGCCAAAGTGCACCACACTGGCTTGTTCTGAACTTCAGATACAGATGTCCTAATCTCCTTAGATCCTTCACAGATTTAGAATTCAGTCTCCCTGAGGCCCCTATAACCAAGTAAGAAAACTCTCTTTATCTAGCTTGGTGGCTGCCAAGACAGATTCCATGTCATTAAGGATGTCAGAGCTCAAAGCCTCTTGCAGACTTGGCATCAGTTCTTCTCCTTCTATATTCATTCCATCTCCTTCCAGTGTCCCAAGGTCCACATTTGTCCCTGGAATGGCTTCAAGGTAGTCTGGGAAACGGTTCTGATGGGATGGTATGTTACTTTGGCCGATACTGTCACCTAGTTATAACACAAAGATGGATATTAAGTATACTGCAAGTACCAAACCTACAACTTATCAGGACAACTGGTAAAGGTTAATCATGTACCTCTTGCATCATACAAGCAGCATGACTCAGAGAAATCCATCACAAAACCCAAAGATAACTTGATTGCATACAGATGTGCAAAGAACATGCCTTTGTTTCAAACTTTCACCTACTGACCCAAATCTTACAGATCTTCAACATCATTTAGCATAATTTAATTTTTACATTTGAAGGAGAAAGACAATACTGAGTCAAATACAGTTTTGGAGTAGTATTAACAACACTGGATGAGGTACTATGCTTAGCTCTGAACAACATTACTTCAAAAAGCAAACACATTCAAATTCATTATAAAAACAGGAGTGATACTACTTATGAGCAATTTCCCCATCCTCCCAATACAGTTGATTACAAATATATTTTTTCACAAATCTAACCATAATGTTTCTATTACAGAAAGAGGGGAAATAGAAGAAGGTAGAAAAACAATGCAAAAAGTATCACAGCTTTTCAGAGTTGCTTGTTTTCACTGCAAATGGATACAAGTGTATTTGGAAAACATGAATTGAAAATGGACACAAAACCAGACCTGTATCCATCTCATCAACACTGTTCAGGAAGTCATCTGGGGTTCTGGGTACACTGTAACTGCTCATGCTGAGTCCACTATCTGTGCTTTCATCTCTGGAGTGGTATGTTCCACTGTAACAGAAGAAAAGGAGGAAAAAAAAATGAAGGTAGAGCACTGAAGAAAATAATATAGATGCTTGTTTTGAACTAATTTATGGTCTTTGAAAACACTGCTACCATGAGAAATCCTCTATTCTAATAAAAACCTGAAGCATTTGTTTGCGTGAGACACCTGGGTTTTATTTTATGCAGACCTTTTCCAATTAAAACCATATTATTTAGATTCAATTTAACTTGACGAGAACATACTTAAGCAGCTTTACGAAACTGCCTATTTACGTTGTGCATAATTTTAATCTTTTCACACCCACCAGAAGCTAATACCTTTTGAAGCATATCAGATAGTCCATAATGATTATAAAAATAATAATAATTATGGTGCACCCTTTTATGCTTCCATGAGGATAAAAAAAATACTTTCAACTAATGTTCCCATGTTTAATCAACCACTGAAGTGTATTTTTAGGTCACTGCTGTTATAAATAGTTGGAACTCCTTTAGCAATTCTTCAATTGCTTCCCACTGCTGCATTACCACTTGTTCAGTCACACATGTCAAGGCAAGAGAGCACCCTAATATAAATCAAATACTGGTACAGAAGCCATTCTATAAACAAACCCTGCTCAGAATGATCTTGCTGACAGAACAGTTAACCAAACTGATGGCATGGGGCCTTACACGACTTCACTTTCTTACTGCCATCTCACTGCCAGAGCAGCAAGCAAGACCCAGAGAGCCTCAGTGGAAAATGTGGGATGAGGAAGCAGGCCAGTGTGTTGAGTTTATATAGCAAGGTTTTGGTAGCAGGGGTCTGCAGGGATGACTGTGTGACACAGCATGAGGAGCTGATCCCACATCAGCCAGCTGGTTCCAGCTGTCTCCAAAGTGCTCTAGTAGCCCAAAGCTGAGCCCATCAGTGACAGTGGTGGTACCTTTGTCATAACATATTTAAGAGGAGAGGAAAAATGCTGAACAGCAGATGGGAGAGAGGAGTGAGAGTATGTGAGAGGAACAGCCCTGCAGACACCAAGGTGAGTGCAAGAGGAGAGGCAGGAGCTGCTCCAGGCACCAGAGCTGAGATTCCCCTGCAGCCCGTGGTGCAGCCCAGGGTGAGGCAGCTGTGCCCCTGCAGCCTGTGGAGATTCAAGGGGGAGCAGAGATTCACTCGCAGCCCGAGGAGGATCCATGCCAGAGCAGGGGGATGCCCGAAGGAGGCTGTGACCCATGGGAGGCCTGTGCTGGAGCAAGCTGACAGCACCTGTGGCCCCATGGAGAGAGGAGCCCATGCTGGAGCAGCTTTGCTGGCAGGAGCTGTGGCCTGCATAAGCAGCTCTTGAAGCCTACCATTACTCCCTCCCCACTGCATCTCCTAATATTCAGTCTTCACGAAGTATTTTCAAAAACAGTATTTCTTCTGGTTATGGTAGCATTCACTGAGAATCCTTACTGATTTTCCATCCTAAATGAACATCAACTTGATTTACTATTCAAATCAGCATTTGAAGACATACTGATCCTCCTCACGAAGTACTTGTGAAGTATATGCCTTTTTGTCAAGTATGAACAACCAAAAAAATAATGAACAGCTATTCAACACTGCATGCCAGCAGAATGCCATCAGCCATGTATAAGAATATATAAACATATATATATATATTTGATTCCATAAGGACATCTTTGCCATACAAGAAAGGAAACCAACATTTCTTTATAGATTAATCATAAATATTTCTCTTTTTTTAGATTGCTTTAAAAATAGAATCACCACACATTCGATACAATCCTAATAATTAAACTATTTAAAACTTCTGTGAACAAAAATGCTGGTTTACTTTATGGGACAAAATACTAAAAACTGACACTATGCTGAACTAAATCACTCCAGCGGAGAAGGCTATTTGGCTGTTGCTCTCACACTTGGAATGTCCAGCACTTCTCTTCAAATCACTCCTTAATACACATTTCATCTTTCTTCAACAAGGATTTGTTCATTTAGTAGTCACACCACCCAAAATTACTACATGCAACTAAACAGCATTACCCAAAATAGAGTGGATTCTTCTTCAACTAATAATTGTTAAAATATGCGTATACAAAAGAACACATACCAATTTAGGAGTTAAATAGAGAGCTACCATCACTACCAATATAAATGTAACTGACAAAAATATATAAACAAGTGTGGCAAATCAAAAGGTGAAATAGTCTAATGCAGTCTGCATTGATGAATGTTCCATTCAAAAAAATCAAATACACCATAATGACAGTAAGTACTGAAAAGAGCAGGCAGATTTGACTATGCATTTTAAACCAGTACTGAGCATTTCTCAAATTGCTCCAAGGTAGTGATTTTCTGAGATTTTTTAATGTTTCTATCATATAGGCAGCAGAAAATATCAAACAACCTAAACTTTGAATGTATAACTTTGGGGCCTAAATTTAGCTTTGTCTCACCAAGAACTTTATATACACCCTATAAAGATAGAAAGGAGTATTTCTCCAAGTCTGAACTTTAACATAAGGAGTAACAACAAGATCTTTAGGTCAAAACTATTAGACTGCTTTCTGAGACAGAAATGCATATTCACAAATGTCCTTTCTTAAAAATCCCTTTCCCATACCCATATGACAGAATTAAGTGTGGTGCTGCACATACAACACCCCAGAAGGAGACAAATATTCAGACCAAAATGCGAATTAAGATAATCTGAACTCAAGTCAAATATAGATTTTCAATATTTTGCATGGGATAAAGGCTACATTTAAAAAAAAACCCAGTTAAACATATATGCAACCAGGCAAGCATCAAACTACAAAACATAATTTTGCCCTCTCTAGCTTTTTCCCCTGTTTCTAGTTAACGGCAAAGATCCATCACTTTATGTGTGTAGACTCACAACGGATAAACTGCAGCAATCCACTGCCGTGACCATTTGAAACCTAAAGATGCATTTCCTTCAGGTCAGAAGACAGGTTTTGAAGATGTGAGGACCTGTATAATGTATGAGGGCAACAGCCTTTCAGAAGTCCAAGCTAGTATGTTACTATACCACATCAATACCATCATCTATCTACAGAGGCTTCCCATAGGAGGGCAAGTCAGGTTTAAATTGTCTTGTCTCTTTTATTTCTTAGGACAAGACCAGCACAGCTGAGGCTCACACAAGAACATCCTACAGGATGAATTCCATGTAGGATAATCCCTCCAACAAAAAATCAAGTTTTCTAATTGTAATTGTCTGTGTAGGAGATAAATCTACCCAAAGGGATTACCCAAAATAAAGATATCACTTATCTCAAGCTGCAACAGTTTCTCCAAAGTTGTAATGTTTGGTATGAAGCATTTGCAAGCTGTAATTTGCGCAGTACTTCCAACAAAGTAAACATTTCAAGTCAGAGGGATTTAGGAAAAAGTTTTATGAAAGACTAGTCTATACTGTAAGATTCTAAATCTTGAATGAAAATACCCACTTCAAAATAATACAGCATTTAAAATGAAACATGCCACTATTTGTAGACCTAACATTAGCACAGTAAAAATACTGCTAAATACCTGAAGTAGAGGGGAGGGGTGAATGGAGAAACCTTAAAATGAACCTCAAGCTGTAATCCTAAATGTGCCTCACAGTTCATTTGATCTCACAGTGAGCTATTCACAAATTCTTTGAGTCAGTAATTTGAAATGACTGTTAGTCAACAGATTATGCAGAGGCAAACAAGTTATGACTTTGAATAAAAACCTTCCTACAAGTCTGAACAGACTACTTCCTCCCACAGGAGACAGCTTTTAATCTTCAACTTTTACTAGACTTGCCATTTAAGGAAAGATTCATTTACAGCTGTGGCTCTTGGCACAGACAGATGTTCAAAATAAACTATTACATGTACCAAACAGAATTTTAAATCAAATTTCTTTCCTCTATTAGCTACTCCTACAAACCTGTTAAGAAAGGGATCGGAACTATTTGTAGTCATTGTTCTCAGTTCCTGAGACATTCCAGGAGATGACACGGGGTTTTGAGATCCACCGTCTTGTTCCATTGTTGGAAGCTGGCTACGGAGAGCCAATTCCTAAAACAGCAGGAGAAGGAGAAAGAGAGATCATGTCAGGCATTTGAATGCACTTTTTGGATACATAAACACATGACATTAGAGATAACTGATACTTTTCCTGCTTCCAGTTACAAGAGTTAAATGAAATTAAACTAAAGTTTCTGAGGACAAAGCAAGAATCTATACTGGCTTCAATGATAATGCAAGTTCCAGCAGCCATGCCTGACATTACAGAGACTGCACTGTAAACGTATTTATGGATATAAACATCTGTATGTTGACACAAATATTTTCTAGTTCACTGCAGTATCTTTCTGCTAAGTCTATACTTAAACCAAAACAAGAATTGTTAATACTATCTGACCCTAAGATAACCTGTTTAGCTCTGCTAAATAGCATTTTATCCCCATTTCTTTTCAGTTCTGATTTAGTTCCTGGCTTCCTTTGCACCTTTCTTGTTTCAGTCAGCAAACTTTCAAATCTTTCCCTAGAAGTTCCCATTCACTCCTCCTGTTAGAGGCATGCATTTGAAATTTCTGCCCGATCACATCAGCGATTAGTTCCATAAGTAAATCTCAAAGCTCTTCAAATTCGGAGTAATTCCTTAGTAAGACCAAGACACTTCTGAAGTTACAAACCTAAACTGCATAAAAGTTTTTACACATCTGTATGTTCACCAGCCTGAATCAAACCATCCATAAAGGTCATAATAACTAATTAATGAAAGTAAATTTTAACATAAAATACATTAAATAAAGGCGGATGGAAATAAGCAACATTTAATGTAATTTCCAGTGACTCCTCTCCCGTTTTTAAACAAGTCATCTGTGAGTTATATATGTGAAATACAGTAATTTTCTTCAAGCAACTCTATTCAAACATCAATGTCTCACCAAGACTGAGCTTTGTTAATGTAGAGACTGGTAAATCCACTGACTATCTTGTTATTACCATTACTGGTAGTACGTGACTCCCAGACTGTGCCTGGGAAGATAATCTCAGGCAAAACCAATCCTGTCAGTCTTGACAATACTCAGTATTTCTCACTTGTCAAATGAGAGGTCTTCATCCATTTTCATGATAAGCCTAAGGACTACTGTACTGCAGTCTTTTAATATATAAAAATAACTTTTCTTCAATTCTTCTTCAAATTTGAAGAACTTCTTTTTAAGAAATCCTAAGGTTATTTTATTTCCAGCAGACTGTGTATTGAAGCTTCTCTACTGCCTAATTTTCTTTTCCAATCTGAATATGCTTCAGTCCCATTCCTATTCTACATATTCCTTTAAGTTTTATATCTTGCACTAGAAAATTTTCTCACTACAGGTGATTAGGTCTTTGCAGAAAGTGTACAAGCATACCATTGGTTTCTGTGTTCATCACACCCAATTACTACTTCAAGTAAAGCCAGCCCTCTGCTCATCACCACTTACTTGGCCACTGTTTAACAAACAGTAATACTCCATCTACATTTTCAGATCACAGGATGTTAGGAATCTTTTAATAATTTCTAAAGGCTTATCTATATGATTCTCATTTACTTATGTAATAAATCCAAGTGCAAAGCCTACATAATGACTTCTTATTTCACAGCTAAATTTGTAACCTTGTATCAGTCACAAGTTACCTGATATAGAGGTAGACTCATCCATTTAAAAAAAAGAAAAAGAAAAGCATTCTTTCCTGGAATGCTTGCCAAACAGTGATCTGAAGAAGACAGAAGGTCTTAGGGCAGCCATCCTAGAGACGGCTCAAGAACTGCTCACCCACATGCTCTGTCCTTTTCCCCTTCCGTCTTGGTTTGATCTGTACATTACATTATTTCCTAGGGCTGCAGCCTCTGACTTGGATGAACAGGAGGAGCCAAAAGTGCCAGCAGACTGCAGAAGCAGCTTCATCACACATCAGTGCCGCAAAGAGTGGTAACAAAGCAAAATCCACATGGAGTCATTTCTGTATATGAACTAAAGTGACATTTTATCTCCTTTGTGTGGTCTTTCCAATAAGCACTGCCTCCTGATTCAATAGCTGTGAGGAAGGTAAGAAATCCATACATGTCCCCTTTTCAAGAGCTACTAACACGAGGAAAGAAAAAAACGCACAAATTCTCTTCTGTTACTTTAAGAAAAGAAGTCAGTACAAAGGAACAAGAAATTCGGAAAAACAGGGAAGCTATCTTTCTATTTTTCTAAATTCTCAGAATGTAGGAGAGGTTGAAGTTTCATCAATACATGAACTTAAATAAATAAATGTATAAATAAATGTAGCTCAAGACACTACCCAGCTAAAACCAAAAAATCTCATTTCACTAAAGGCCCACTAAAAAGAGATTTATTAAACCAGGAGAGGGAACTGTATTTAGCCCATTCTTTGGNCAAAATCCTGCTTTAGATTTCTATGAATTGATCTCATCCTAAGTATGTCAAACTTGCTTTAAGTACCTCTGGGAAAAGAAAAGCTTAGTATTCCTATTGTTAGCACAAAAGCTGAATTTTGNTTATTAAACCAGGAGAGCGAACTGTATTTAGCCCATTCTTTGGCATGTACTACCTAGTGAAACTAATATTTTTAAAACTAGTACTACTTTTATCCTTGTTTCAACAACACTGCTAAGAAATGCAAAACTGCAACTATTTTTAACTATTTGTAAGTAGCATTACTGCTACTTTTTCAGGAGTCAGAAGCACTTTCTCCTCAAAACAATGTTATTACTCATCTAAGTAATAAATTTATGTCATTCTGGGAAATGAAAGAAAGAGAAAGGAATGACCAAAAAAGACGAGCTATTGAGAAACAAATACAGGGCAATTTTTAATCATTCTGCAAGATAAGCAAAGTTTCCTAAAGGCCTAAAAAGTGTGTTAAGACTATTTTTCCTAA
>VYZQ01001542.1:0-15642 GCA_013400655.1 Mystacornis crossleyi
TTCTCTGTGAAACAGAAGGCCATTTTTTTCCCATTTAATTTCCGAAGAAGGAGGTCCTTTCCACCCTTTATCTGAGATGCTTCTTAAAACCTTGATTATTTTTCCAATTAACTCCCTTTCATACTAGTTTTAAGGTATTATCTTACTGATTCTACCAAATCTTTCCATGAATTCTGCTTTTGAAAGGTTTGAGGTGGTGGTGTTACTCCTAATAAAGCTGGATGTAAAATAAAGAAAAAATACAAATAACCCATCAATGTTTTGATTTTATTATTAAAAAGTTACATTTTATACATTTCTTTCTTTGGTTCTGCACTGCCCAAATTTTTCCAAATTAATGATGAATGTTAATTCAAGTATGGAGAAGTTATCATTCTGATATACAAGTGAACAGGTACTTGGTTAACAAAGTGACAGTCAAATCCTTTTCACTGGAGTGCATCATTTTCCTAGACAAGTCTGTGAAGAGTCTAACTCTTTGTACAGTGTTATAAGGAGCATAAGAACTGTGTTGTTTCTTCATTTCATCTGTGTGAAAGGTTCAGCCAAGAAATCAGACCAGAAAGGCAGTCCATATCAGTGAGATCCCTTCTTTCCAAAAAAGAACTGATGGTTTTCTTTGTCAGTGAGATTTAGGCAGGCATTTATTGAATATCATTATCTGCATCTCCCAAAGCATTTTGGTGGAGAAATACAGAAAGCTTTCCTGTACTTAGTTTCCCACATTTTCTGAATACCATTTTAATTTTCAGTGTTTAAATGATCTAGGAGCTGGTTTTTTAGTGTTCAAAAGTGAATGTGGCCTGTTACCACGTTTATAGCATACTACAGCAGCATTTATAAGACAAGCTTATCATTTCAGGTATTCAGATAGTGTTTATGTCTGAAGGACACTGGGATGCCTGATCAGGTAGAATCATCTACTGAATATGACTGAAAGATTGCATGTGATTTCTTTTTTTTCTTTTCCTACCAGACTTAGGATTTTCTTCTGGAAGTAAGTTATCATGATTCTTTTTAATTTTTGTTTTATTGTGTATTTTTAAGCTTAATTGAATACCAAATAGGATGCTACTTTGTCCCTAAGTAACAATAAATCAAAACACCTTTTGCCCAGATAGTTCACTTTTGCTATTTTTAATTGTGACTTCATCAATGACTGTCCTCTTACCCACAGTGGAAGCACTTAGCCTGCTTTATGAATAAAGTCACTGGACTAGCAACTGAGAGAAGTGGGCATCCAAGTAGTTCAAACAAAGCTACAAGGTTCTGTCCTGGAGGCAAAGGAAGTGACCTGGAATCTAAGCTTAGCCTACTTCAAGTAAAAAGCCAAGGCAAAAAAGTTGTGAGGTAGAAGAAAAGAAACTGAGTTTATTTGGTACAATGTGATGTGAAGCTTCAAGGATCAAGGAAACTTCTTGTAGTTTCTCTCCTTTCCATTCTTGGAGAACAGATGAGATATGCATGGACCTAAATAAAACACACTATTCAAAGAATATGTTTGAGTTTTAGCACTGATTTCTTAGCTCAGCAAAACTAAACCAGAAAACCACAAATTCATAAGACCTTGGAAATGGGTAAAAGGGAGCAAAATTATTGTAACCTATAATACTGTCTGCTCTCTTTTCACTGATGCAGCCAGAACCTAGCAAGCTTCAAACTCCATTTTACTAAAAAACTCAAAGAGATATGGAATCGCAAAAATACATGGAATGCAGACTAAAATACAGTAAAGCAAGGCCACTGTAGTTTGCTTGCCTTTGGTACGTAATGATCTTAATATGAAAGACTGAAGTTTTGTGAGATTTGACAGAATAAATAGATTTTTATCAGAGGATACCTCTCCTCTCCTTTCCTCTGAACCTCACAATTAATGGCAAAGGCAGTTAAATGTAGAGGAGCTCATTAATCTGTCTGTGTCTGGAGTGTCTTACACAGATACCATGCTAATCAATGCCTGTGAGGTAGTTAGCATTGTGCTTATGTAAGCAGCACTATACAGGCACAAAATCTACTGTTCTTTACTTGCACAGTGTTTGAACTAATATTTATTTAATTTTGTTTAATAGTGTCAGTAGGCAGAGACTGTTTTTGTAGGAGGTGAGTGAATTGAAATCATAGAACAACACAGTTAGTTGAAGATTGTTTTTTTTTTCTGAAGATTCCTCACTCTGAATGGAGTCTAAATGCTGGAGAACATTTATGCAGAAAAAAATACTGCACTTTACCCCTATTTCTCTGGTGATTTAAGAAATCTATGTGAAAGAGACAAACTCTCACTGTTGCCCTTAAATGTGTTTAAATGTTTTCTAGCCTTCCAGTGTATAAGGCAGGAAATTGTCAGTGCATTTTTCATGGCAGCAAATAAATGCTATACATGTTTAATTAGCAATGTCTATCAGTGTTGAGGCTAATGCAGACATAAATAAAAGTTACTAATGCTGCTACACATTCAGTATAAAGCTGAGTATAGATGTAAAGATTAATAAACTAAAGGAAATCAAAAAGTTTCTGCTGAGTACCATAAACAGTTGCACTGAGAATAGCTACTCTTTCACTGAGGCATTAAGCTCAAAGCATTACAAACATGACAAAAAATGAAAGATTTTTATACAGAACTAAATATTGTTCAGTGATAAAAATAGCTTTCTTCATTCTTGGTTAAACAGAAGAGAAGCACCCTAACAGTAGTAAATGTCCTTATCAGCAGGGAACAATAAAAAACTGATGGAGGGAAGTAATCTTTCTCATCTCAGAGGACTACTGCCATTCTTATATTATGTTTGTTGCTGATTATCTATATGCAAGACTTTACAGTATCTTTCAGAATTATTGAGCATTTTAGGAGAAGTGACTCAATCTGGAGATTCCTAGTGAGTGTAAATGAAGGCAGTAGCTTTCATCTCAGTACAGTCTGCATGCTGTAAACATTTGAATGATGTGATGGAGTTGTGAGTTTTTTACAAATATTTGACAGCAGCAGTTGTGTAAGTCTCCAATATGATTTTGATACGAAAAATCAATAACATAAATGGGTTCAATTTCATATTTGGGGAAGTGAAGGATTGAAAATCTCTCTGTCTGCTGCAGGCTGTTTACAGGGCTCCCATCGCCACAGACCCAGGCACAGGGACCCCACTTTGTGCCTCAGATGAGGTTCTGTCCCATGGCATTTGAGGTCTGGTGGCACAAGCTGCACTGATTGTATCACATCAGGGTGAGGCAGCAGCTCCTGAGAGATTGAAAAGCAAGGCTTTCTTGCTCCAAACAGAACTGGGCCCCTCTGTGTCAGAGCCCTTGGCAAATTTCTGAACAAAATCATATGGGTTCATCTTACACGTGGCTGCCATTTCTTCCACTATCCAACCCAGAAAAGTACTTTTAAGGCATCGTGTGCTGCTTTGAGTTGCTTGCAAAACTCCACAGTTCAGCGGAAGCATAGAAGTCCAGCTGTTTATACCTCTCTCTAAGAAATCTTTTATATTAACTTTACCATTTTCAATCTTAGCCCAAGACTTGATGTCGCTCAAAGTTTAAATAAAGTCCATTGATCAGGCAGGAGATCAGGAATGGTGAGAATAATGGATTTATTGTGCTGCAAGCCGATTTTTGGACGCAGCTTTGCCATATATATTCCAAAAGGAAAGGTATGTGATGTTTATAAATGTAATCACTCGCAACAGACAGATCTAGACTAAATATGCTGTGATGATTATTAAGATAAATAATCAGAATTATTATAAAATGGAGAGTTGGTTTGAGTATGTGGAGGATGAATTTTCTGTCAAATTAATGTAGAAGTAACTATCTAAGGAGACAAAGCAAATACTTTAATTGCATAGTGCATGGTGTTTTGCCCGTTGTTTAGCCCTATAGTCATATATCAGACTGATTAGTGAATTTTAAATGCAGGAACCAGATACTACTATAGCTCGTGAGAAATAATTCCCTAACTAAAGGAAGAGAGGCATTCAGGGAGCCAAAGCTAACAGCCATAAACAGGCAGCCAAACTATGGCACTTCCCCAGTACTAATAAAAGCACTTCTGTTTCAACTACATGGAATTCTCTTTGCTCTGGACCGATATATACATACTTCTCAGGGGAAGATAAATTCATGTGTAATGTATCACTGGTTTTCAATTTCATTGTGATGAACCCACAGGATGAATTACATAGTCCATCCTGTGTTTTACAGAAAAACTAAATTACAGTGTGCCCTCTATGTGGTCCAGGCGATATTGATTAAACTGCTTCAGAGTCTGAAGAAGAAGAAAGAAATAATATACTGATTTTCCTCATCTACATCTTTTCATCTTCCCATTTTGTGGCAATAATTAGTTTTCAGAAGACAACGAGACTTATTTTCTTGCTTGGAATACTACATTTGTAATTTTATAAGAGACTGCAGGAGATCTGGGAGTCTATTCTCACAGAAACTTAACAGAATATCTTTGGGAACTCTTCTTCCTCATTCTTTTCTTAGACTGAATAGTGGACATCATCGCTTAATGCCTGTTTGCATGCAACTTGTAAGCACCTAGATATGCGAAAAAAAAAAGCCCACAGAGACACTCCAGTATTGCAGGGTAAGCTGAAGTGAGAAATTCTTAACAGCATTCCAGAGATTCAGTGACAAAAAGATGCAAATGAAAATTATTACAATGAGTATAAAATTATTATGAACTATGTTACATTTCTAGTATTTCATATCGCTTCTGACCATAAGCTCCACAGCTATGAAAGCAATACCTTTTGTTCTTCCATGTGCACAGATGATGGTTTGCATTCTTCAGAGCTTATCATGTTAAAATGCTTTTAATTATGTTCCAGACAGCTGTTCAGAGTGTACTCTTAAACCTCCTCAAGGTCAAAACCTTACTTCTTGCTGATCCTCAGATCATCATTCTATGACTTCTGTTTCACTCACATAATATCTCTACTGTTCTTGAGAATCACGGTACAGTCCCATGGGCCACACCAGCATATGACTTCATCAACTGCCCCTAAAGGCTCAGATGCTGATGTGCTGAGGATCCTTTGCTAATCCTTAAAGGTCAGATAGATTGAAAATTTATGTATGTTCTTATTGCATATTTGAAAAAGGTAGTAATATTGTTAAGGTACCCTCTCTCTTCCCCCCTGCCTTCCCCTGCGCCTGGGGACATTAATATCAAACAAATGGTAAACAGAAGAAGCATCTTACAAACTTGTGTTTCTGATGACATTCTGTAATGAAAATGGGAAAGAAATCATTGGTTCTGATCACACCCATAACTAGACACCTTGTGAACCCCAGCCTGTGCATGGTTTGTGTTGAATTTAAAGAATTGCTCACTATGTGGCACACACTAATAGACTCGACTCCCAAACCATCCATTTAAGCTCAGACACAAAAACTCAAGAATCTTCTTCATGGATCACTGCACTTGTTAACAAGTATCAAACAGGATATATCGTATATTATAGCACTGTCCACTAGCTCTGCTATATTTAAATCTTTCAGTGTTTCTATTATTAGAACACCCCTCTCTAAGGGAATTATAGCATCCACCAGTTAAAAGAAAAGTTATATAAATTGATATTTTCCCTTTTAGTACATATGCCCCTTATGAAATATTCTGACCAGTGTATATGCTGGGAACTTCAAGGAAGAAAACTTCTACATCCGAAGCAATTCCCCAATCTTCATAACCTATCTGTGTCCTCAGATAGACACAGAGGCCCATTGTGAATAAATTACTGCAAATATGCTTCAGTTCATTAATTGAATCCATAATAAAATGAACTTCTTAAAGTGCAAGCTACTATACACAGTAAAATAAACAAATATATTGACTCTGTTAAATATAAAATTAAGGGCTATCTTTAAAACCAAACTGAATGTACGTCTCTATTTCATTCACGTAACTATGAGTCAGAAAAAGAACAGTCCCTTTGAAATGAATAAAAATTAGCATAACAATGTAATAAAATGCAGTCATTGGAAAAAAATGACCTTAACTTTCATTTAAGACAATAGCTAAGTATAACAACCTTTCCCGTCCCAACAAACTTTCCGGTATGGATATCATATTCAAACAAATAACAAGTCATGTCTTATCAAATCCATCTTATACAAGCTTTATACCATTATTCAAAAAGAAAATTACTATTTTATTCTTCTGGTCACTTAAAAGACAGGTTTCCTTATCAGAAATTTAAACAGGGCAGTAATTTTTAGTTAGATACTGGGAGGAAATAATAACATATATTCTTGTACTCTTTACAAAATAGAATTTTTAAATTTCCTTTCTTGGTAATAGAGTTAAATACTCTGTCCATTCTACTAAAAATTGAATGCAATGTCAGTTTAAGTGTTACCTTCAGAAGATAGATCTAGTCCAAAAAGAAAAATATAAGTAGTGTGCAAGATGCAATGTCAATAAGAAAACATAATGAGTCACAATGGGTAAGATAATAAATAATTGTTTAACTTATTTATCAGTGACTTGGATGAAGGTCCAGATGCTTCCTCAGGAAGTTCACTGGTGACACAAAGCTGGGAGGAGCTTTGGATTCATCCCCCTGAGTGCCTTGCAGCCCTTCAGAAGGACATCGACAGATTCGAGAGGTGGGCAGAAAGGAGCCATCTGAAATTCAAAAAGGGCAAGTGCAGTGTCCTGCATCTATGGAAGAGTAACCTCAAGCAGCAGCATGAGGGGCTGACCTCATGGAAAGCAGCTCTGTGGAAAAAGACCTGGGGCTCCTGGTGGACAACAAGCTGTCCTTGAGCCAGCAGTGCCCTTGTGGCCAAGAGGGCCAGTGGTACCCTGGGGTACATCAGGGAGAGCACTGCCAGCAGGCTGAGGGAGGTGATCCTGCCCCTCTACTCAGCCCTGGTGAGGTACATCTGGAGTGCTGTGTCAAATTCTGGGCTCCTTGGTGCAAGAGAGACGTGGAGCTCCTGGAACAGGTCCAGGGGAGGGCTACAAACATGGTTAAGGAACAGGAACATTTCTGTTATGAAGACAGGCTGAGGGACCTGGGCCTGTTCAGCATAGAGATGAGATGACTGAGAGGGGACCTCATTGATATCAATAAGAAGAGAGGGTCCCAGGAGGATGGAGCCAGGCTCTGCTCAGCAGTGCCAAGCAATGGGACAAGAGGCAATGGGCAGAAACTGATGCACAGGAAATTCCACCTGAACATGAGGAAGAATTTCTTTACTGTGCAGGTGACCAAACACTGGATCAGGTCGCCCCAGGCTGCGGAGTCTCCCACACTGGAGATACTCAAGAACCAACTGGACACAATCCTGTGCCATGTGCTCTAGGATGACCCTGCTTGAGCTTGTAGGTTGGACCAGATAACCAACCCATTGTAGTGCCTTTCAAACTGATCCATTCTGGGATTCTGTGATTACTGAATTGGTGCATATATGGATGGATGGACACACACACCAGCTAGATATACTTGCAAACTCTTCCCGAGCTGACTATGACTTACTTTTGTATTTTTGTATATATATTCTTTTGAAACCTTCATGGTCAGGAATGAGTGAATCACTGGTTCCCATTTATTAAACAGTTCTAGAGATAAATCTACAAAATGAATGAGTATGATCTTTTAAAAATCGGATTATATAGGGTTTTTTCCTTCACATTTTTGTGCTGTCAAGTTGAAAGGGATGGATTTTTACATAGAATTATGCAGCTGATTACGTAAAAGTCAGTAGTCTATTTTTACAAGAATTCCCCCTTCTCTTCCTGACCAGCAGTAATATTAAATAATTAGATTTTAAATGTCCTTTGTGATATATTTTTCTAGATGATAGGGTGCCCTTTAAAACCAAACATTATTTATAGCATAAAAAGCACAAAGATTCCTGACCCAGAACTATATTATTAGAGGAGACTGAAAGAAGTTAGTCCATCAAAGTAGGATATTAAACAGCTTTGTTTGTCTAGAAAGTGCATATTCAGCCCTTCAAACTTTTGTTGTGTTACCTGTAATTAATAGTAATTAAGGCTGAGGCTCTCAAATATGAAATGGTTGAGAAAATCTGCAGGGTTTGGTTTCTTATTTGTCAACATTTATTTGAAAACAGCAGGTTAAATTCCGATCTGAGGAACGTTTAGCCTCAAACTATCACACAGATTGTTTTGCATCTATGTAATTGCCAAAGACTGCTTTGGTCAAAACTCCTTAACACTTTTTATTGCTAATTTTGGCAATAAACTCGTTAATTAGTTAATTGTAAAGCATTACTGAATCAAGTAAAAAGGATCCATCTGTTTATAAAATAAGATTTCTTCTGGGCATAACATTTACAAACCACAGTAGTAGAAACCATACCATCTATTTATTGATAAAGTCTCTCACTCCTTTCAGAGCTAAAATGCGACTTTGAAGGAGATTTGTAATATATCACGCACAGTTAATACCATCACAGTCTTAATATCATCGGGGGACTTGAGAGAGCAGTGAAGAGCTATGGTCCCTCTCTGCTTTATGTCACTGATGTGAACCTGGCGAAGACTGATAGCAGTCATAGAGGTGGGCATATGAAAGGTGCTCAGTTCTCAGAGCAAATTCACAGTATCTCCAGTTGGAGAAGAATTTTAAAAATACAGCACATCTACCATTGTAATATGGATTATTTTCATGGGCAAGCTTAGGAGCCAAATGAAGTACCAGTTTTGAGGGAATTTTACCATTGACTTGAATGGGAGCAGGATCAGAGATTTTTACAGGTCAATGCGTAAGCAGTCTAGGAATCTTACACTGCAGCTGCTTATCTCTTCCATGGCCATTTAAATAGGCTTCTTTTCTCAGAACTGTCAATGTGGCAGCTCTCATGAGCACTAAATTAATCCTTTAAAGGAAAAACATTTTTTTAAAATGTAATATCTTTTCTGATTTAAAGATACTGTAAAAAAAGACCTCTTTTCAATACAGAAAACAAATATCTTGTATATTCATGTGGATTACAGAGTAGTTTTCATACCAAAATATTACATTTCTTTTATCAGAGCAAAGTAAAGATGATACAATATTCTCGTCTAAGATTAAAATATATAAGAATGGAATATTGATAGCAACATATAATATAAAATAAAGGAAGATTGGTTGATGTACTATGGGAACTGATAAGAATTTTCTGGCCTCTAGCAGAGATGTAAAGTCACATAGAAAGATACAGACTGATGGCAATAGAAATGCATCTATAAGGGGATCACAGGAGTAAACAGAGAATAGTTTGGATAACAGCAGACAAGCATTTAAGGGATAATGCTAATTGAATTATGCATTGTCGCCAGGTAGAATAGACTGATGCTTCTAAATGCTGAAAAGAGAGCTTAGACATCTCAGCCTGGAGTGGTAGTCTCCATTGCCCCAGGTCTTTCCCCAAGAGTTTTAAAATCTGTCTAAAATGGATTGGTAACAGCTGTTTTATTGGTGACCATTGGGGCCCCCTTATTCCACTTTGGATGCAAGGAAGGTACAAATGAGTCCTTAAAAAGATGGGTAAATAGACCAAGTTAATAGGGGGAAATCATGTGAGACACACTCCAAAAGCTGTGGAGAACATGACTACACATTTCTCATGGAGAGAGAAAATGTTGCCTTAGTGTGTGACTCATCTAAACCTCATCATCTAAATTCAGACACTTAATCAAAGCTATTCAGCTAGACACCCTCTAAGGTTAAAGGAGAAATCTGAGGACACTTTTAAAGCATGATTTAGAGTTTCCATCTTTCGTTTCTGTGTTGGGATATATACAGGCTTCAGGCTGCTGTTAATGTTGAGGGAGAAACCAAGCAGCACATCAGTGGAGGAACCCGGGACCACGTTTAAGAAATGACTGACATGATTTGAAATTAAAAGGCAGGTGCTGCTACCCATGCAGTTCAGGCCCCTCACAGGCAGCTCACCCATGCTGGCTGCAGCTCTGCCCCAGAGAGTGGCTGGAGTGGATTAGATGATACAGCCCGGGAGCCACCTCCGTCTGCCTTGCCTCCAATGTGAAGTTGGCCATACCACTGACTGAAGAACTTAATAATAATTTAAGTACATAAAATTGGGAGGCCTGCCTGCTTTCCAGATATCTAACATCTGCAGCAGCATTTGGAGCCTGGAGCAAGAAGTCTGACTTACCTTGCACAGCACCCACACAGAGAGGGGGATCTGCAAGAGGGAATGTCATTTGGGGATAGATGCCACTGATAGCCCCAAGCAGGAAGTCAGAGAGCTCAAAGTGTGCCTCCACTTGCGATTCCTCAGATCTTATAGTAGGAATTAGGACACTCTAGGCGTATGAGGGACATACTATATGTTGTGGTTTGGGAATGGTATTTTCCAATTTAGCCCTCCTGTTACAACCATGCTGCTGCTCACTCCCTCTTCCCCTCCAATTTAAAGCACAGAAGGCAAAGATCACAGACTGAGATAAGAATGATTTACTGGAAACAGCAATGGGATAAGAAAATGAACAGTGACAGCAACAGTATCAATAACCAGAGGTATAAGACAAAGAAACAATTTACACTGAAAGCCTATGACCATATCAATTCAGCTCTTCCTTGCCACATTTTTCCCAACCAGAAAGAGCACCCTTCTCCTCAGAAGTGAGAGAGTTTGTTCTGCCCACCCAGTCCCCAGTAATGATATGAGGTGGTATAGAATAACACCTGGGTCCTGGCCATGCCCCCTCAGCACCTCCCTCTCCTGGCTAATGCAAAAAATTAACCCTATCTTGGCTTAAAGCACTTCTCACTTCCCTGGTAATAAGCGGGATTGGTGGTACGTTACTGCATGAAGGAGGTGGGGGTGATGGAAACACCCAGCAGCACACCGAGCTGTGCACACTTCTGAAGCAGGAACTTCAGCTAGGAGATCTTGAGACCACAAGATACAGCAAGACCAGGCTGGCATAAAACAAATCCATAGACTAAGGGATGAACACCTTCCCGACGGAAATTTCTTTACAAGCATTCAATCACTGAAACTACTCATCAGGTTTAACCAGTCTTTGTCTGAACTTGGACATGAGATCCACTGCCATAAGGTATCTGATGAGGAGCAAAATGAATTATTTGTGAGAAGGGGTAAGGAACAACTCACAGCACTAATCCTAAATTGGAAAAATGTCCTTTTCACAGTGTCAAAATTTTAAATGGGAAAATATTAATTTGACCTTAAACAACTGATGTGCTTTTGAAACAGTCTGTAGAAGGCTGTAGTCAGCCAGTGAGGCCACAACTGCTACAGGTGACTTGGGGAGTGGGGGCACAGACAGATCTACAGAAAATACGGGTGGCAAGATGGAGCTGAGAGGCTCGTTTACAAATTCCAGCTCTGGGAATGCAAGGTCAGAATATGTTTCACTGACATTTGAAGTTAGCTTTGGTTTCTCATGTCTTCTTGAGCAGTATTTCCCAGCCCAGGTTTTGTAAGAAGTGGGTACAGCACGCTGCTTTATTGCAGCTGCCTGGAATGGAAACTATTGTGTAAAAACAAAATAAACACCTCATCCAAAACACACACAAAAAGTCACACTACATGATAGACTTCTTTCAGAGTGGAAAACCAAACCATTCTATATCTATCAGTCAAGGAATTTTAGAAGTCACCTTAGACACCTTAAGTTGGAAAAACAGCAAGTAATACTTCTTCAAATACCATTGTTGTTTGTAGGCTTGAAATGTAAATGTTTTATTAGCTACTTTTTCTGGAAATCCTGTTACACCATTTCATTATTGTATAACTTCTTAGAAAATTTGGTGACTGAGAATCTTAATTGTCAATATAAGCATCATTTAGTACATTTATTTTAAAATATATTGGCTATTCTTTTTTAAACAAGTTAGTGATATTTTATGACAGGTTGGGAAGCTACCATCCTTGACAAGACTAATTTAATAACTATCATAAAATTGGTGACAGAATAAAAGGAATGGAATTACAGGAGGAAATCCACCAGTGAGAGCTTTAGCCTATTCAGAGCTGTACTAATATAATAGACTGAACAAATCAGGTCTATAAATTTCTGTCAATGTACATTACCCATACAAGGTCTCATGCATCAGCCAAACTTAAACAGGGTCCTTGTACAGACCCTGTGAACAAGAGTAAATTTCACCCTCAACAGTTGAAAAACTACCTTTCATTCTGATTGCATCAGAAAATTAATTTGCTTCATTCTCCAGCAAAACTGAAATTGGCTCTGTCATCAACACAGTTTTTTGAATAACACAGTTTATACTACATTCACAAATAATCTGCTTTCAGGCTAAGTAGAGGGTTTTTACTGTTTCCTTTGTAAAATCTGGTTAATAAAAATATTGACATGTACAGTGCATTAACTGATGTAAGTGGGAGTGATATAATGAAATAAGACCTTGACAGTAACTTTTCTGAGAGACATGAAGACATGCTAGTACAGAAGAAAATGAAGAAAAATATCATGAAAAGCACTGAAACCAAGAAAGCAGAGCTTTAGTTAAAGACTAAGGAACAGTAAAGGGAGAATGAATGAACATGGAAAATGCAGCATTCTGGGGCTTTTTTGGGTAGAAGCTGAAACAAAATTGCTAACACAATGATATTTATTTAGGCTACAGAGAAATGGCACCAGATCACCTAAGAGAAAAAAAACCAAGAAAAGCAAAGGAGAGAGGCAGTAGGGCATTGAGTTGGAAAAGTACTACTGAAGAGTATTGAGTACTATATCCTTAGAAAGCCTTCTAGTGATGGGGCTCAGAGTCCCGTTCCTTGGCCGAAATAACTTCTCATGTGGGGCCTGTATACTTCAGCCTCCTGTGGGAGTGTTGATTTCACTCAATATGCATATCGCATCCTCCTAATTATCCATCTCTTTGTATTAATGATGAAATAATACAATCTTCTATTTTCTCTAATTAAGTTTATTATGGAGACATTTTTATGTGCCTATTTTTGAAAAATGAAATTTCATTAAAAGTCAGTGTATCAGATCTTATTAATTCTATTACATTACAACATGAAACATTTCATCAGGAAAAAAAAAGACTGAATCAAAACCAACCCCAGACTTTGATAATACAGATAAAAAAAATCCAATGCATTCACTCTTCAATCTCATTTTAAACACTGCAAAACTTTCCTCATAAGAAGTTTTAAAATCAATAGAGAATGACTTAGCACATCCTCCTACAGAAATATATTTTGTCTACTTTACTGAGGATTTTTTCCCCTGAAAACACTATGAAATGCCAATGCATCTCACTAGGCCATTTTTTCTTCTTCTTGTAATTAGGAAAAACTAGATAAATAAATTGATAGCAATTACCTTTGGGAAAACCAGGTTGGACTAAGAGACCTTTTAATAATTGGAATGGCAGTGCACTTTGCATGCTGTCAGTACTCAGTGGCAATTGCTACAAGACAATTGATACGTGGTGACGTTTTCTTTGTCATTGCTGGACAGTAGGGACTTTAGTGCCAATGATTTTCTGCCATCATCTGAAAGTGATAGGGGCCTATGCATGACTGTAGCAAGATAAAGGATCCCTTGATATCCCGTGGAGGAATTGCAATGTTTTGCTGCTCTCCTGACATGTTTCATGGCTGTGACTCCAGGGCACACACAGCTGAATGGTTTTGCTGAGGTTTGGAGTCTTCTTGTGCCCGTGAAGCTGCTTAGGATCGCTGGTGCACTGTTTGCACTTAGGACAGACCTCATGGGGTGGCAGCAGCAGAAACACAGGGCTGCTGACACACAGTGAGGGATTCCTATTTCACTGCTCTAAAAAAGGGAGCTCTAACCCACTGAACAGTTGTAGCAAAATATATTGACCGTGTCAGGAGACTGAAAATTTCACTTTTAAAGCACACTTTAGGACTTGTAGCACATACCTGACTGACTAATTGCTTATTTTGGTTCTCTGTAATCCACAAATATATGTCATATAATTTAATCTGTTTTCCTTGCACAGCAGTGTGTCACTCTAGAAAGAAGCACTGGCACTGAAATTATACATATAAATAACATCTTTCAGACTTTTCTTTTTGTGTCGGAGTGACTGAGCTACTGTCCTAAAGGTTTAGGGAGAATAAAAGACTGTTTCTGGTGAAACTTGATCCAGCCTACCCATTAACTTGGTATTGTTAATTACTGCAGCTAGGTTTCATAGATCACATTTTTTCTCTGAAGGCGATGTAGTTTGTACAAAGTCCATTCCCAGTGCTCCTCTCTCGTAGGCAGCTTTGTGTTGTGGGCAGACAGATTGTCTGGCATTAACAGAAATTTATTAAGGAGGATTTCATCCACCATTGCTCCTGAGGAGAGATGAGAGCAGGGAACATTGCTCTTTTCTCAGTGTAGCAGCAAAATGAGCATACTGGAGACAGTCCAGCGAAGATAATGAAAGGACTGGAGGATCTCTCCTATGAGGAGTGGCTGAAAGAGCTGAACTGTTCTACCTGGAGAAGGCTTGAGGTGTGGGATCTTATCAGTGTGTGTAAATACCTGAAGAAAGAGTGCAAAGGCAACAAAACCAAGCTGTTTTCACTAGTAAAAGGCAAAAGACAGTGGACAAAAACTCAAACACAAGAAATTCCTAGGGCACTGACTCTAGGCATCCCTTCTTGAGGGAAGGTTGGACCAGGTGACCTCTAGAGATCCCTTCCAGCCATTTTCCCTGAGCTGCCCTTTGGAGAAAATGAATCCATTTTGGCACCTCCACTCCCACCTTTCCAAAGTGCACGGCAATAAAGAACAATATGAGTAAAAGTCTAGCAGCATGCCCAAAAGAAATGAAAATCTGGATGATAAGAGATTTTCAGTAGAATTGTCCAAATAAATGAAAATGAAAAGGTAGCAATGTTCACAAGAAAGGAACCCCAGCAGACAAGCGTGAAATATTTCTCTTGCCCTGCCAACTCCAGTGAAGATGCTGTGTCAATGGTGGCAGTCACATGCACAAAACTTGACCATACAACAGGTTCTTGTGCACAGTCCTTCTTGGAAAAGATGCATATGGATATTTCTGTCTGCTTGCTGTAAAAAAATCAGCTCAACAAATAATTCAACAAGTTAAAATAAACAAATATATGACCCAAACAATGCAGATCCAGGCTAGACCAGGAGAATAATTAAGCCTATTACGTACCTGTGTGTGCTGGTTTTTCTGGGCTTTCATTATTCTTGCACAAAAGTATCCTCACAGGCTATCTATAGTCTGTAAATATTTGTTTCTGTGGAAGGCAACATCAAAACACTTTTAAAGCTGTTTGCCACTAGGCCCTTCTAGATAACCAATGCCAGACAAACAGTATGATCACAAGGAGGAAGAAATACAAATGTAGTGCCAAGCTTGGTGCAACAGGCAGTGAGCCTGCAGTTACACAGCCTAAACTGAAGGCGCACCTTAAGGCAACTCTATTGCTTTCTTGAAATTTTCTCCAAGCCGTTGTTTTGCTCTAGTTTTGATCCAGAGTGCCCTCCAGAGGGGAGATGGTGACTGTGAAACTGCTCTTAAAATACAGCCTAGAGGTTGGCAAGGACCATGCCTCCTCCTCTGCTCCTAAGAGATGTAGACCCCTTCAACTCTGTCTCCTCTTCCAAGCTTCACCTTTTCAAATGAAACTGAACACTGAAGCAAGGACTGTACTGCATTT
>VYZQ01001544.1:0-10849 GCA_013400655.1 Mystacornis crossleyi
CGCTGTACCGCGGCGCGCGGGCGCGGCGGACGGAGCGGCACCGTGCCGGGAAGGCCGGGAACCTCGGGGTGCTTCAGCCGAGGGCCCTGGCCCGGCAGCTGGGACCGCGGGCCCACCCGCGCGGCCCGGCCAGGCCGTTCTGTCAGCCCTCCTCGGCGTGGGACCGTGGGCACGGCACTGGCTGTGCCGGGATTCACCGGGTTAAGAATACAACAGCTGGGAAAAGTTCTCTTAAAACGGAAAGGGAATTTAACACCAGTGTCTTTCGAGCTGGGAATCGTGGAAACACAATGCAGGCACGCTTAAGTCGTAATCACTGATACAACACATAAAATCATAGACCCGTGGTCTACAAATAGTACATTGTTTAAGTGCTATGTTCGTGCTCTTTGATATACCCAGTGTGTCACCAGAAAGCTGATGCTTATTTCAGAGAATCAGAATTCCAGGTTGAAAGGGACCTCAAGGATCAGCTGGTCCAGCCTTTTTGGCAAAGGCATGGTCTAGACAGGATGGCCCAGCACCCTTTCCAGCCAAATCTTAAAAGTGTCCAGTGTTGGACAGTCAACATTTTGAGATTATTAGTCTATGTCAGGTAAACAGACTATAGAACATTCTCTCAATTTTTGCCAGCTTTGATAATTTCATGGTGTGCTTCCTATTTTTTATACTTTCTAGAATTCTAGCTATTCTTTCAGTGTCTGGTAAATTGAATATGGTCCTGACATAATTTACTGCTTTGTGATGAGCTGTCCTCTTAAGTGGTTCTAGTAAATGTAGTAAAAACAATGTCTTAATAGCTAATAATCATATCTTACAGGTTTTTTCCAGTCCTATGCAGTGGAAGTAGATATAAAGGATGCCTCTAATGCTACATGCCTGTATGCAGATTGGATGATGAGGTTCTTGATAGCATATGAATCAAACAATGGTGATTATGTACGTATTTGGGGGCAACTCTTGCTGACAACCGGGTTTTGACCTGGATAAAAGTTTTAACTCTTTTTACCTAGGGTGTTTGATTTCGTACTTTTTTTTACTAAGTCAGTTGAGAAGAATGTTCCGATATNTGGCTTGGCTTTTTCGAAGTTAGGAGGAATATAGAACTTAGTAGGGAATGTAATGAGTTCTGTACCACGTGTGGGTAACAATGCAGGCCAAATGGCTTCACTGAATGTGTAATTCTATGAAGTGGAAGAGAAGGGGAAGGATAAACAGCTTGATCAGTGAGGTGCTGGTAGACAGCAGGCACATGGAATTTTAGCATGCTCTGCTTGACCTTCTTCCTTGCCAAGCAATACAGTGTTAGGCTGTCTGTGTACTAATGCCCACTAATAATAGAATTTTTTTCTCCTTAAAAATTAAGGTAAAGGGTTCACCTTTGTAATGGCTTGTCTAGTTCTGCAAGCTTGGTTACTCCTGCATTACCTAGCACTTCAGGTCAGGACACATAGGGAAAATACTCAAGAGAGTTTAGGATTATTAAACTTGATTATCTTTTAGTCTTTGTGTTATGGAATTATATAAAACATAACACTACCTCTAAGTTCTTGTAGTTCATAAGGCATTAAAACATTTGTGCTTATTTGTAGGACCAGTTACTGTTCTTGTGAAGGATCCTTTGCATCCAGTTCAACTGAATACTGTCTTTGTGTGTCATAATTCTTACTTTATTGAAGCGGAAAATACAACGCAGATTTTCTGGAATGTTACTGTGCAGGCTTTTGTTCAGAATGGCACAGTCAGTAAAAAAGGTGAGCATTTCGGTTTGTGAAAGAGTTTTTTGTATTGCACCTTAGTGCAGGGAGCAAAGTCCCATAATAAAAAATCCACCAATTCTAAGATGTGCTGTGTTTAATAATATCCATGTAAATATCCTCTAGTACTTCTTTCCTTGTTCCTGGAAAAAAAGATTAGGAGAACAGATTTAGTAGTGTGCTGTAATGTCGATTGTTTGCGTTCCAAGGTGGAAGTCTACTCAAGTGTGTATTCCAGTAATTGGGGTATTAAGAATAAGCACTTCAGAACTACTGTTGCTGAGTAGATCATTTGAGTTTAACAGGTTTTAGCTGTCTACCTTCCACTTCCAGTGGTGGCCTCTGCTGTTGGCATTTGAATAGTCCATAGTCTGTTGTCTCGTAGCTCAGAAAAGAGATGAGTACCTCATCCTGCTGCATACAGCATAATAGGGTCACTTATTTGGTCTACAACAAATACATGTCACACTTCTATAACAGCTTAACTATCTTTGTGTGTTTTGCTTCCATGTGTCAGAGGCAAGTGGTACTGAGTGTGAATTTTAGAGTGAGCATTACAGAACTTCTGAGCATAAATAGTAGCTGTACTTTGTTTGGAATACTGTGCCACTGTGCCAGGTTTGGGACTTCTGTCTTGGTGATTAGCAGACTCCTAGTGAGCCTAGATTTCAGCAAAGGAATTGGTATCTATATTGAACTGACCTCTGAGTAATAAGACCTCAATAAAATTTCAGCAATGAAATGGTGATTAAAATGTCTTTTCAGAGTCTAGATGTCCTGCTGATACACCTACTTCTGCACCTACTGTTCCACCTACTATTGCCAATGTAACTACTGCATTTACCACTACTTTGTCTCCTGCTCCAACAACTGCTCCCAAACCTGTGGAGAATCCGGACACAGGAAACTATTCTCTGAAAAGTGGAAATAAAACTTGTTTTCTGGCTACTGTGGGGCTGCAACTGAATGTTTCCCAAGACAAGGTGCTTCTTTATTCTTTTGAAGAGTAAAAGTTGCTGTAGTTATTTGGTGTGAAATCTAAATGTAGGGTATTTGCTTTGTACACTGCGAGCTGTCCAGAACTGCTTCTAAGTATTGTATGTAGTGCCTCTCTAACATCAGAATAGTTTTGTCACCTAGTACCTGTCTTCAAAAACCTTACATGGATTCAACAGAATTTGTTACAGGGAATACTTCTAACATGATTAAAAGTCTGGAACTTTCTTAGCTGTTATGGCTGTTGTTCCCTGCAGATATTTTGTTTCCCCTCAGAGGGTAGCCTGTTGTGTTAGAGAGCAAAGTAAGACTTCTCAAGCAATTTGTTTGCTTCAGTATTGCCAGCATGTAAATATAACTCAAATAGCCTTGGTTCCACAGCAGCCGAGCTCAGCTCTTCCTGCTGTCATGTTTATGACAAGCTCTTTTAACCCAAGACTGTTCCTGACTGAGACAATGTATTCCAAAGGCAGCTGAATGTCTTTGATGTGCTTTTTCTGTATTTCAGCCTCTGCTGATCAACATCAATCCAAAGACAACTGTTGCAGATGGTGCCTGTGGTAACACAACAGCTACTCTAAAATTGAATGATGGAAATAGCACACTGATTGGTTTCACATTTGCTGTTGTAAGTAACTTCTTTTATTTTAAACTAAATTTTTATTTAACAGTATTGCATGGTGATCACTCATAGTAAAATCCTCCTGTCGCTTGCTGGTGGTAGGTTGTTCCCATATGGGAAGTAGAACTGGCCAGCTGAGTTCCTCCAAGACAAATGGAGAGCTGGGTTAAAGTTGTAGAAAATGTAAGACTGCTAAATGTGTTGGCTTTTGTAAAGCCTGTGTCCTTACAATTACAAATGCAGAATTGCACACTGACACTTGGTTCTTGCTTCTTGAACAGAAAAATACAAGTGCAAGTGTACAAAAATTTTATCTGAGAGAGGTGAATGTGACGCTGCTCAACCGTCTGAATGGTTCTGGTAAGAAACAGTATCTACCTTAAACAAGTGTATTATTTTACTCAGTGTCTGCATCAAATACTTCTGACTTTTTTTCAGCGTTGTTCATGCTTTCTGTTAGCTCCTACTTTATGTCTAGAAGTTGGTATGAACAAAAGTAAGAAGCAGAAATTGCTGTAAGAGTTACTTTAAACAGCAGTGTGGGACCACTCCTCGATTCCTGAAACTTCTTTTAATGGAGTCTCTGTAAATTAAGAGAGCTTCTTTATAACTGTTTGCAGTAATGTAATTTTTTGAGGTGTGAAATAACGATTGTACCAACTTTGAAGCTTTTTTCCTAAACCAGCTGTTGTCTTCTTTGTTTGAAGATGCTGCTGTATTTTCCAACCACTTGTACGTAACTGTCACTGGGAAAAGAGGCCAGTCCTTCAAAAACTCAAGCATACTCTTTTCCCAACAAACGTACATTTTCTTTTTTTTTTTTAATTGCTTGTCATAGCTACAGCAATTAAAGAGCACTAAAGCTAAAACACTTGCAGCTCTGCAACACTGAGATAAGTGGAGGTGCAAGGAAAGCCTGACGTCATGCGTGTATGAAAGAGAGGTTACTGCAAAGTACTATAATAACTTCAGTCTCTGATTTCTGGTTAAGCAGATCAATCCCACTTCATACTTTGTTTTTCAGACTAGTCGGTGTTGAAGTGTTGGCCCTTCTAGATTCAGCTCCTCAGTCTTACTGTATTAGCAACTATCTTGCATTCTAAGTGAACATGCAAATTCCCTTTCTTTTTTTCCCCTCTTTGTTTAGTCATTTCAAGTGCAGATAATAGCAATTTCAGCAAGTGGGATGCTTTCCTTGGTAGCTCTTACATGTGCCGAAAAGAGCAAACTCTTCAGATTAATGAAGATGTTCAAGTACATACTTTTAATCTATGGATTCAGCCATTCCTTGTGGAGGCAAATAAGTTTGCTACAGGTAAGAGTTATGTTTTTGTTTTTGGTAATGCTTGCAAAATTCTTACTTGCTAAAAAGCACCAGTATTAGGTACAAGCACTTTATCTTGGAAGCTCCTGTTCAAATTTTTAAAAATATGTTTATATATACATGGAATGAAGAGAAGCTCTGAGACTGACATTCAAGTTCAAGCAAAGCTTTGTTATCACCTAAAAAATGTCTGCTAAGTGTGTGGTTCTCCTTCACAAAACTTGAACGGAGACACTGAAGGGATTCTTAAGCATTGCTGTGTAGAATAGGTTAGAAGTTACCAGGCAACATCTTGACATACAGCTTTTTGTAGCTCAGATATGTAAGAAAATTGGACAGAACTTTTGCAGAAGTGGACTTTGGGAATACTGTTAGGTGTTTTGTTTCTTTTTTACCTGTCACTCTGAGGAATAGGAGTGTTGGGAAAGAATGAACTGTCAGAGCTTCCTTCAGAGACAGTCTCGAATATCCAGAACTAAAGAGAGATTCTAAAATGTTTGTTTGCTGCATTATCTTGATCTTGTCTGGAGAAAATGGAAATGTTTTAAATTACCTCTTAATATTTAGTGCAAACTGGTCTTTGTGCTTAATGATAATACTTGCAGCACAGTCTTACTGGACTGGACTGATCTGTAGACACATAGATTGAAAAGTTCTACTTTTAAACAGAAGTAAGATAATTCTCCAGATGTATGTAGGGTAAATAGTCTTTCTGAAGAGTTAGGGACCCCATTTCACTCCAGTTGCAGCTAGCTTTCTTCTAATTATAGTTATTATATCTATGTAACATGTCTTCATTCTAGATAGATTCTTGATACGAAATCTAGGTCACTTTCTATCCTTAATGAGTGAAAGCACCAACCAGACTTGCCTTTAGTATGAAACAGATAAGCCTGGTTCTTGAGTGTCGAAGAATGGCTGCTCCCTTGCCTAGTGCAGGTCATGTGCACAGGCAAACTTGTACACCCTTAGCTTGCTATAGGTTATCAAACACACCGTGTGGTTAAAATGGTTAAATATGCTAAATGTATCAATGAGACCTCTGCAGTTCTTTCTCTCTTAGTTTAAATAATACTTGATTTTTTAACACCTTTGTATTAAGGAAGACAGATTTTTATACCACGCTTGGCAAATATTCTGTCTTTATTTATTCCTTATTGCAACCTTTTTCTCACCTACAGCCCAGGAGTGTTCGCTGGATGATGACAGCATTCTAATCCCAATTGTAGTTGGTGCTGCACTTGCTGTCTTGATTGCCATTATAGTGGTTGCTTACATAATTGGCAGAAGAAAAAGCTATGCTGGATATCAAACTTTGTAAATCTAACTGTGATTCCTGTTACGATTTCACTCTAAACAAAGCAAGTGCAAGTTCTGAACTCCAAAAAAGACCCAAAACTTAGGAGCAATTACTAGCCACAGCTAATTGGAGTTGAGAAACAAAGGGAGAATGTCTATCTCAGATGAAGCAGAACTACACTTTGTTTTCCTGCCCTAAGAAGACGACGTGGGTTTCATAGCTGTTTTGAAGATGTCAAATTCTGGATGAATTGCTAGGCTAAGGATTTTATCTTGCAAAAAATCCTAAAGTATTTGGGATTTATTTCTGCTTTTTACAAATAGTAGCCTGAAACAAGAACACGTTCTGAACTGATGTGCTTTGGGCATCTCCCAGAACAGCATAGAATTTGTACTTGCTTCTCTCTTCAACGTTCCTTAATTGTTGTCATAATTGTGGGTTAAGCTGGCAGCATTAGTCACTCTGTTTACTTGTATAGTGTTTAACAAGGATTGTCTAATGCCCAATAGCAACTTCATTTTCCATAGGATTGAACTTCAGGCTGGTGATTGAGATCTCTTGAAATGGCAGCAGTAACTTACCTTTGTTAGGATTTGAGTAATTTACTCCTGCCTTGATGTAATTTCAGGAATCATTCCTATACCATGGCTGTACAAACAAAAGTAACTTGCTAAATGGTGAATATACGGGAAGACTTCAGTGCCATTTCCAGATGCTTTAAAAAAAAAAACCTGTTTGGCACTGAATTCTTTATTCTTTATTATATACCTTGGCAGTCATCTAAAATACCTAAGCCAGACTTCTGCTAAATTAATGCAAGGTTTTTTTGCTAGCATCTGTTTAAAGGGAATAACCTTTCTAAATATTCTGGAACTTTAAAGTGCACTTAACTTTATACCATACTCTGCACAGAACTGGTCTGTCTTGTTGCTTTGAATGACCATTGTTTAAAGATGCTTTCATTTAATGAGCCAGTATCTGTTGTTGCAGCTTGAGCTGTTTTTAAATCTTCATCTTTAATGGTTCTCTGCCAGTCAAAATTCACGTTATAACTCCCCACCATTGGCACTCTGAATGTTTAACGTACTTTGTGTTTGATTGTTTGCGGTGTAGCATTTATTAATGTTAAGAATGCAAAAGCCAAACAAGTCTGAGATGGACCCACAACACCTGTTTTTCCTTGCTGTATGGAAAGAATAACTAGGTTAAAAAAGTGCAGTGCAACTGGACTGTTCCTAAACTGCAGCTCTGTAGAGACTAACCCTTGATGCACAACTTTTCTCTGGGCTCCTTGTGCTGTAATACATATTCTTACTGCATGCATGGAAAAAAAAGTCTTTTACATAAGTGTGGCTTTTTTGCATATGTCATAACATGAGCTGCCTGAACTAGTTATTTAATGAACATAACATTGTCTCCCCCTTTAGAATGAGTTTAGCCTGCATCAAAGCTGCTCTAGTGTTTTATTAGTGTTCTCTAGGGTTATAGAGATGTCTGTGGCATGTCTGTATATGAATCATAAAATACACTTCTTTCAGTAAGGGTTTGGGTTTGGTTTTGTTTTGGGTTTTTTTTTTTTTTTGGTGAAGATGGTTTACTCTTGACACTAGCCAAGGAAGCATGTATCAGTGATAATGCTTACTATAGCTTGTAGTTTACAGCTTGAATTTTGCATCAGTTACTGAAATGCATTTTAATGAAAGTGGGGAACTGCTATAAGTAATCATGAAACAAGCTTCCAGACTTAACATTTTAATTTAAAAAATTGATCTAATGACTTTCATATTAATATATCCTCAAATGTAGAAGTTCATATAGATTTTTTAGCTTTTTTTTTTTCTTTTGTGAGTGATGTTCAGTGGCACCAGTTAAACATGCATTTCTGTTAAGGAGTAATCATCACACTATTCTTCTGACCATGTAAATTTTTGAACTGTACGCAGTTTCCAAGTGACAATATAGAAGATTCATGCAAAAGTGCTTTCTAAAATCAACACTAGAAATACCATTGCAAAAACCTGTAAGTATATTGGCTCAGAGTTTTAAGTACTCCTAGACTGATGTGCAGGTAACTGGTTCAAAAAACATTAGTTTCACCTGACTTCCTGTTGTTATAAAACCACTAGTTTTCCTGTATGTATTGCCCCATAGGGAACTGTCAATCTGTTTAACCTGTGCTCTAAAAATAAAGATTGTTCTATTTCTTAAGGAAACCTGTTCACATTTTTTAACTGATTTGAAAACAGACATCTTGTATTGTCTTTTTTGAAGAAAATAAACTCAATGAGGAAGGTGAACTCTAATCAGTCTATATCTGAGATTCTGTTACATAGCTGGTTTTGTTCTGGTCTGTGGAAACAGCATTTAAAATGTGGATGTATTTAACACTTGTGGATGTGGAATATTAATGTGTAAAACCTATTCTAGAGTTTGGTTGGTTTAGTGCCTTATGAACAGTTTGCTAAATACTGTATTCTAAAATGTTAAGATTTCTGATATTTTAGGTTAAAGATGTCATGCTAATAGTCCTTAAAGAAGCATTTCTAGCCAGTGAATGATGGGATTTGGGTTTTGGAAGGGGCATTTTGTTTTCATTTGTTCCTTGTTTTGGTTTTTTGCTTGGCTGGTTTTTAAAATTTTTTAATTTACCACAGTGTTCTCTCTTCCTTAGCATATGTTAATAAAACATAAAATTTGGGGCTGTTGGTTGAGTGTCATGATTGGAGTTAAAAGGCAAGGCAGCTTTTATACTGGGGCTAAAAAAGTTTTGGGCCAAAATTTCTGACTATTTTGAATGGAGACACATTCAGTCACATCAGCTGAAAAAGCTGTTCCTGCTGGCCCGAATGCAGAGTTGTGTGTTGTGCTGTAGTTACCAATTCTGCACTTGAAGACACCTCTCTGAAGCTTCTAACCACTGTACAGTAGCCATACCTGGATAGATGTGTGCCAGCAAGGATGGAATGTTCCTGGTATGAAAGCTTAACCCTTTTCCCCACGGGAATTCCCTGTAACAGTGCCATAGTGTGATGTGTACTGCAGCCATCTCCTTCCTTTCAAGAAGAGAGGGAATTTCTGTCACTGCCTGCTGGGCACCCTTCATCCTTAGCAAATCCATTCATGTTTAGTGTTAGTGTTTAGTGACCCATTACCCAATGTCTAGCAAATTGTCTATGTTGGTATTTAGTGAACAAAGATGACTTCATCATGACTAGTAAACATCAAATGCATGTCTCTCTTTAAGATGCTTAAACATTTTCTGTTAGAATATTTTGAAATAGCTGTGTAAGGTGCATACTTCTTTTCCTCTTGCTTTTTTTTTTCCTTCCAAGTATTGCTCTACTTGGCAGTAGGTGCCTTCAGATAATCTGAGCTCAGTATTTTCAGCTCTTGAGCCTCTGCATGTTGTTCTTGCTCTTATCAAAGGCTTTGTGTACTATTTTGGGAAGGGGCCGTGGCAAGTGTGTGCTGGAGTGAAATATGCTAAAGCAAGACAATACATTTCCTGTAAGTAATGCTGATTTGATGAAAAACAGCAGCCAGCTTTTGAGGAAGCATTGACTCTGTGTGTCATGCTCTCTCCTAATTAAAATCTCAAACAGTTTTATGAGGAGTGCTGCTGTATGAAACGCCTTACCAAACCTCTCCTGGCACAGGCAGGTGGAGCTCTGCTCTCCTTACAAACAGGTTACGATTCCAAGCCCTGCCCCCGAGTTTGAAACCAGTTCCCAGCGTGGTTTGCTAATCACTGATGAGTGTTTTTACCAGCACGGAGCTCTTCACATGATTTACAACCTGTATATTAAAAACCACTGTAGCATTATTGCTGTCTCTTCTATTTTCCCTCTGATGTGGATTTCAGTGAGGTCCATGTCGTTCTCAGCTGAAACTAATAACCCTTTTGTATGGAAAATAATTTTATCCACCCCACGAGAGTCTTTCAGTGTTTTCCATGCAGTGCCTGCAGCACATTTATTTATCTTGGCTGTCTCTTGTAGCTCTTAGTAAGTTTCTGCTTTGTTACTTGGATTGTCCCTTATGTATTCATGTCTAGAACCCAAAGGAGTGGTGGCGACTGAATGGTTGGGAAGACCCCTGGACAGGGCAGTAGTACACCAGTGTGGGGTTTTTGTTGCTTTATTGCTGCTAACTCTGAGGTGTGATCAGCTAATGCATGCTCACACTGCCGGTTTGTCCTCACATCTCTAATCTATCCTCTGCTTGCTAGAGGAAGCTGAAATTAAATGTACAAATCAGAAGAAGTATATTACCAATATAGAGATGTGTGTAGTAAATGTGTTTGAAGAAATCAATCTTTCCATCAATTCTTTACTCAATACTGGTTTTACTTTACATGTATTATTGTATCTAATACAACGTAATTTCTCAAAAATTTGCTCCTTGCTTGCTTTGGTTTCTAATGCTTGATTTCCCTTACCTAATTTATTCTCCCTTGCTTTTTTTGTTTTTCTTCTTTCTGCAGCTGAAGAATGCATTGCTGATTCTGACCTGAACTTTCTTATTCCCATCGCAGTGGGCGTGGCACTTGGATTCCTTATCATTCTTGTCTTTATATCTTACATCATTGGAAGAAGAAAAAGTCGTACTGGCTATCAGTCTGTATAATCTCTTAGTTCCATCTCTGTTGCCCACCCTCCCTGTTCTTTTTCCTTTCCCAGACTCCCTGATCTGCCCCTTAGAAAAAAAAAAGCAGAACAAGTTAATTCATGGTTTCTTTATCTTAAAAGATTAAAATCACTTCATGACAGAATAACATGCCATGAGTCTGAAGATGAGTTGCAGAAGCTACTGTATGACTTTGGAGAAAGTAGGTGTTCTGAGGACCATAG
>VYZQ01001545.1:0-38858 GCA_013400655.1 Mystacornis crossleyi
AAAAAAAGAGGAAAAAAAGGAGATGAGCAGGCTGCCACAAAAATTGGAGCCTGGTGAGTTGTGCAGTAGGACTTGGCAACTGAGGGGCTCTGGGGACCTTGGGAAGTGCCTCAGCCCGGAGCCTCCTGAGCTAAATCCCTCTGCTTCCTTGACAGTAAATGTGCTGCTGTGGAAAAACCCCTGTGGGATCCTTCTGGTGCAGGATTTTCCCTCCGGGGCATTGCAGCAGCCTAATTCCTGAGCTAGGTCAGAGGGCAGCTGCTTCCCTCCCTGTGCAACCCCCCTGGCCTTTGGTTATCCAAACCCCATGGTTTGGAGGGATCTGTTGTACAGGAGTGGATCCTGTTTCCTGTCTTGGTTTCACGGGACTTGAACTGCTGAGGCAGAGGGCAGGGAAATGGTTTATTTTTTTCTTTAACTGAACCCAGGTTGTCTGGGGAGGTGTATCAACAGCACTTGAAACCTGCCCTGCCTTCCCCTCAGGTCCTGCTCCGTGTCCTGCGTCACTGCTCAGCCTCTTCGAGGGGTCTGGGCTATTTTTGCTTCCTCCTGAGACTCTTCAATCTGATAATCTGCTAATCTCCAGCTCCTGGCAATTCCTCTGCAGTTGTCTTGGCTTTATACCTGGCTTATGTTTTGGGAGTTGGCTTCAAAATAGCTCCTGACCTTGCTGGTTAATGCACGTTAGGAAATAGGCCTGTGTAACTACAGGAGCCTTCTCATCCTTTCTCTAAACTGTTGTTGTTGTCTGTGTTGGGGAGCACAATTCCTGTTACCTGTCACTGCTGTTGCATCAGTCTCTTGTACAGCATCTTCCTGTTTTACACCCATTTCCAGGACCAGATTTTCAGTTCTTTCTTACCCTGGGTGCACTCTGCTTTCCTTAGTGGGCTCTTAAGGCCTTAAAATAGGAGCTGCCCCATCTGAGATTAGACTCTGATGAGCACAGAAATATTCCTGTTGTCTGTGAGAGGAGACACGTGCTTCCTCCTGATTGCTGAGATGGAGAAGGGATCTTGAAAGGAGCACAACAAAGAGTGCGAATCCTATTGCCCACAAACTCCTTGTGATCAAATGTGCCTGGTGGGGTGGTTACAGAGGAAATTTGGAAATACAGGATCAAATTTTAGCTTTCTGTGGTGAGGATCAAACCTGATCTCGTCCATTTAAATAACAGGGAGAGGTCCAGAGGAGAAAGTGCCTTTGTTTGCTTTCCTGTGTTATTTAGCACTGTGTTATCCCTCACCTTTTGTGCTCCTCTCTGAAACCAGCTGCTAAAATACACACCTGGAATGATGCACCTGGGTTCAGGATGTGCCAGTGTTCACAGGCAGTGCCTTCTAGCATTGTCCAGGCTGTTCTGCTGGTTTATTTTGTAATCCTGGCTGGGTTTGGGAGGGCAGGAAGGTTTCCTGGACAAAAACTGGCTCTTCCCTGGATTAGGCAGCAGAGGTGCCACCTCAGAACCGTACCAGGGGAAGGAGCACCTGCTGTTTCTGAGAGCAAAGCTGGAGACCACTGAACTGTTTGGGGTCATTTTGGAATCACTTTTTCCTACAAAGGGAATAGAAGAATTCCTGAAGGAATTAATTGAGCTAGGCTCAGGAAGCCAATCACCTCTGCTCCTTCCTTAGACCACCACAGTGTGATCCAAACTCCTCAAAACCGTGGTAGATCTTAAGATTGAAATTGTCTCTAAGAGCTGCAGATCTCTGGGCATGATCCAGAGGTGGTGGGAAAGAAGCTGGAGAGGCACCATCAGGAATGGTGATGTGTGAGTGAGAAGTGGCTGCTAATACCAGGTGAATTCTTTTCAAGAAGAGTTTGGGGATGGAGGTCTGGGATATGGCAATTCCCTGGGCTTTAGGAAAGGGTAGGAAGTACTCCTCTTTTGTGACCCCCCCTTTTTTTTTTTCACTACTAAACGTGGGTACTTTGGGATAAAAGCCGGTCTGATGGGTTTTCCGTGGCAGTGCTGATGTGCCCCTGCCTTCATCCCTAAATCAGGTGAGCACTGAAGGCTCAGGGACACACCATGATTGTTCAGTTATTAACGGGGAAACAGCACAACCTGCTTCAGGGGAAGTGGAAGAAACAAGAAAATATTCTGTCCTGAGAGACCAACCCACCATTCTCTGTAACAATCCCCTCCGTGGAGGTTTGATCTGCCTCATTCCCAGCTAAAATAGCCACGGGTGCTGCCTCCCTTCCCCAAATCGTGGCGACGGTGAATTAGGATAAAGGAAGCAGATGATACATTTAAGTGAGTCACGGAAGTGTGGGCAACTGGGCCCTACAGTAATTTAAAAATAAGTGTGTATGGGATGAGATTAGCAAATCTGACAGTGCTCAGCTAAGCAGAAGGATCTGCCAATTGCAAGCAGCCCATTCCCAATAAGACCTTCCAGTGCAGCCGCAGGCTCCTGTTACGTGTGGGGAAAAAAACAGCGCGTGGCTGCTTTGATTGATTTTTGAACAGGAATAGCAGAAACAAATGTAATACAGACTGAGAGGAATATATAGTCCTCTTTTTTTTTTTTTTTTCCCCCCTTTCTAGGAGGCTGGGCACTGCCAGAGGAGGAAAAAACCCACTTGATTGCAGTATTCTGGCAGCTGATCTTCCCGGATGCCATCCAGTTGTATATTGGCACGCTGGTTTAAAATAAACCAACCTAAAAAAAGGGTTTAAAATATTATCAGGGCAAAAAGAGTTGGGAAATAACAGTGTAGGGGTGCAAACATGAATGAGCAGGAGCCTGGTGGGGATTCTACCCGGGGTTTACTCCTCTTTGGAGGCTCTGCTTGGCTCTCCTCTGCTCCAGATGAGTCATGGCCACTGTTACTGCAGCAACGCTGCTGCCAAGGAGGGGGATAAAGCTGTTGCCATGGTGCTGGATGGGCAGGAATTCTGCAGGAGTAGAAACACTTAATAATTAACTCGCAGACAAACGCGGATTCAGATTTGCCCGCGTGCTCCAGGGAAGGTGTCCCGGGCTCCCGGGCGACTGCTGCCTGTTCCCAACAGCCTTCCCAGGGAACAGCCAGTGGCCAGGGGCCGAGGGAGGCGAAGCTGGGCTGTGGGAAGCTGTGCCTGCTTCCATCAGTTTGCGTTTTGCATGCTGGTGCTCGGAGCCGGGAAGTTGCGGGACGGGTTGGGAATTGGGGTGGCTGATGTGTCAGAGCCTGAAATCGCGGGGTAATTGCAGGGCATCTCCCTGAGGAATGCTAAACATCAGGGCTTAAGGCAAGGGCTGGGTTTAAATTCCTGTCCTGTCTTCTTGGCTACTGTTAAAGACGAAAGAAGATTTTTGTGCAGTTCTTGGGGTATTTGGCCAAACACAGGCTTGTGTGTTCTTGTGGCAGTAAAAAGGTCGAGCTTTTAGCTTGTTCTTCCTGACAGCGTGGGTGCTGGTGTCAGTTTTAACTTGTGCTGTGTTGATAGGGAAGGGAAAATCCCTGCCAAATGCTAGGGATGCTTGGAACACTGTCCTCTCTCTGAACGCCCATTTATAGGATTGTAGAATCTCAGAGCGTTTTTGACTTAAGAGGGACCTTAAAAATCATCCAGTCCCATCCCCTCTGCCATGCAGGGACACCTCCCACTGGACCAGGTTGCTCCAAGCCCCATCCAACCTGGCCTTGAGCACTTCCAGGGATGGGGCAGCCACAAATTCCCTGGCATTCCTTTGAGCATTCACCATATGGGGTTGTTGGAGAGCAGTAAAACTGTCCGGGGAGAACATTTAACACCTCTGCTCCTTGTACCGAGTTTACTTGAACAGTTCTCCAAGTTATGGAGATTTGGAAGGATTGAAAGGCTTCTAGGAAAGTGCTGGTGCCAGGTGTTCGTGCCCAGGAGCTCAGAAGTCTCTCACAGTGGTCCTGGATTTCTCAGACCTGTTGACTGAGGTTGCCATGGGCAGGTCTGAGCTCTGAGCACTTGTAACTTGTTTTTATGTAGTCAGTGACTAAGCCTTAGGTGGATGGATTTGCTGGAGTTTCAGAAACAGGAAAGCAGGCAGAAATAAGTGATTAGCTCAGATTAACAGCAGGAATTAGTAGCTGAGAAAGTGCTTCGAATTAAAATGTTAAAGTATTATTTTCACCTTGGAACCTCCAAAACCAGTCTCCTGCATCAAGCAGATGTGCTGTTGTTTGAAAGCTGACCCGACTTGTCTACATAGAGCATTTCTTTAGATTCGTCAGGGTAAAGTAAGTTATTGGAGCTGCTTTCAATCTGTGCTCCTTCCCCAGGGAGGAGGATGATCCCTGTGCCAGGAGCTGGCTCAGGGCACAGCAAGGCTGAAGGCCAAAACTGTGGGGTTTTTAGCAGTGGAATCCTCATCCCTGGGAGTGTTCAAAAGGCCTGTGGATGTGGCACCTGGGACACGGTTTAGCGGTGAACACAGCGGTGCTGGGTTAATGGTTGGACTTGATGATCTTAGAGGGCTTTTCCGACCTTAATGATTCTGTGATTCCACGGCTTTCCCTCAAAGATACTCAAAGCAGGGAAGGGCTCTGCTCCCTGTTTTCCTAACACAGGGAAAGGCTTCAACATCATTTCCAGTGCTGAGGAAAACAAGCCCTGGTGTGGGACGAGCACCAGTGGAGAGAAGAGGCCACCCTTTGTGGCAGAGGGCTGGAGCAGGGAGGTGGCACAGGGGAGGACACTCCTGTTCCAGTTCCGTGCAGTCGGCTTAGTGCTCCCAAAGCTGCTTAGCCCTTGCATTCTGCCACAGGGCAGTTTTTAAAACAGGCAAAGCCTCTTACACTGGAAAGGCTGGGATTTGATGGAGGTGCTGACCGGTCTCAATACCCCGGGGGGAAATGGAAATGGATGCAGGAGTTGCTGGCACAAGGCTGGGAAAAGGTGATGACCTCTGTGCGTTGGGGGAGAGGATTCTTTCCCCTGTCCTGTCCGAGCAGGGCGGTGGGGCCTCCAGAACTGATTCTGTCTTCCGAGACATCAGTTTTGAATTAAAACAGGCAGTATTGGAGATGCATTTGTGCTGCTCTCACTGCTGGTGTGGCCTCCAGAGAACAGCCAGAAATTCCTGGTATTTCAGGGCAGCCTTCATTTAAATTTTCTTCCCCCCGCAGATTATTTGTGCACTCCTGAGGAAAATGTTTACAAGATAGACTTCACCAGGTTCAAAATCCGGGACATGGAATCTGGCACAGTCTTGTTTGAAATCACCAAGCCAGCAGCTTCAGGTGAGTGCACACACAAAATCAAGGTTCCAGGTTTCCATGGACAAATGCTTTCTTTTGCCTTTTCCCATTCCTTTTACTCCATGCATTTCCCTAAAATAGGGGAATCTCTCCACTGCAGGAGGCCTGGAGCCCCATCTTGCAGCAGGAATGTTTTTCAGGTGTCTCTTTGTACCAGCAGGGTGAGCAGAGCTGGCTGCTGCTGTGCTCTTACTGTTGCCATCTGTGATGGGAAGGGACAGATGGATGTTGTAAACACGAGCAAGGGAGGAGGAGGAGATCACTGGGTGGTTGTTTCTTGGCTGTTCATCAGCTTGTGCCCCCTGCTCATAGTTTAGCTGTTAGTTTAACATCTCTCACTGAGCAGTCAGGAAAATGGTATTTCCAGAAGGGAGAAACTGTCAACGGGCAGATTAAACAAACTGAACATTCGCCTCTTTTTTTTGGTTTAATAAATTTTTAGGTGTTACTTGTAAGCATCCAAGTGTTGCTTGCTGCCAGTGGTGATAAAAACACAGGGCAACTGTTCTTTTTTTGGCCAAGCATTTTTAACCCTTCCCCACCTCCCTGCAGGTGAGAGGAAGTTTTCTGTAGCTTACAGGTAGCAAACCAAGCATGCTAAGGGGGAATGGCTCGTTCAGAGTCACTCTGCAGTCCTGATGAGAGGCAGGAGCAGTAGATGAGAAATAGAAACCCAGAAGATAAGAGATGACTCAAACCAAAGGGCCACCTTGCAGCATTCCATGTCTGAGTGACCAGTGGTGGGCCCCTCAGGACCGGAGGAGGGTGAGCTGGACATCAGAGTGGTTTCCTGGCTTGTGTGGCCCAAGAACACCATCACAAGTATATTCCCCGAGTTTCTGGTTCTCGGGCAGCTCTGACAGGGTTTTCTTGGGGCTTTTGCAGAGCGGGAGCACAATGACAGGAAGGACGTGGACCCCAACGCCGGACGCTTCGTGCGCTATCAGTTCACCCCGGCCTTTCTCAGACTGCGGCAAGTGGGAGCCACGTGAGTAACTCACCCTCTGCTCTCTGGCCTAGCACAGGGAACAGCTGAAATCCTAGGAAAAAACCCCATCTCTCTTCCATGTTGATCGTGCCAGAAAGTTGATTTAACAGGGGGCTTTTTCTTTTTTTATGAGTCTCCAAATCTGTGGCCTTCTCTGTCACTTTAGGTTGTTTAGTTGGGGATAGGCCCGGTGCTGAAGAGATTGATGCTAAAAGGGGCAAAATAAGGTGGGAATACTATTCAGAGAAGGCTCTGGGGAGACCTTAGAGCACCTTCCAGTGCCTAAAGGGGCTCCAAGAGAGCTGGAGAGGGACTTTGGTCAAGGTTTGGAGAGACAGGACACAGGGAATGGCTTCCCACTGCCAGAGGGCAGGGATGGATGGGATATTGGAAAGAAATTCTTCCCTGTGAGGGTGGGGAGGCCCTGGCACAGGGTGCCCAGAGAAGCTGTGGCTGCCCTTGGATCCCTGGAAGTGTCCAAAGCCAGGTTGGATGGGGCTTGGAGCAACCTGGGACAGTGGAAAGTGTCCCTGCCCATGGCAGGGGATGGAACTTGTTGATTTTAAAGATGTTTTTCTAATGCTGTGTTGTGTCCCTGTAGAGTGCTTTAAGGAAAAGATGAAGCAATAATTTGATTAGAGCTGTTGCTTTGTATTTTTGGCCTTTTTTTTTTTTTTTCCAGAGCTTTGCCTTTCAAGAAGGGTGCAAATCTTATTTAAGCATGAAAGCTCACGTCAGTCTTACCCTTCTTTTTCAGGGTGGAATTCACAGTCGGGGACAAACCCATCAATAATTTCCGTATGATTGAGAGGCACTACTTCCGTGACCAGCTGTTGAAAAGTTTTGATTTTGAATTTGGCTTCTGCATCCCCAGCAGTAAAAATACTTGTGAGCACATCTATGAATTCCCCCAGCTCTCAGAGGATCTCAGTAAGCTCTTTCTCATAAACTTCCATTTCTGGGTTGTCACACCATAATGTTCATCTGAGGTGGTTTGGGGGAGCCCTTTCTTAAAAGCTGTCTCTAGAGAGTGGGTTGGGTAGAATAATTCGTACTTTTGTATCTGTGTTAACGTTGATTTTGTTTTCTAGTAGGATGTATCTCATCACACACCAGGCAGTTTGGGTTGTTTTTCTTTTAATTCATAAAAGGGAAGCTTTGGTATCAGGGAGAAAAAAGATAATTGTGTTATAAAACAACCAAAAAATAAGATTAAAAAGACATCCAATAAACGGATAACTTAAATGTTATGATCTGGTTTAATGTTTGATGTGCTATATTGCAAGCTTGAGAGGTTTTAGTATGAACATAACTTTTATTTTCTCTCCTCTCTCCCAAGACACAATAGCACAAGCACTAAATCTCTGTGATCTTACTCTTTACGACCCCTAATTGTGTGTGTCAGCACTAATATTACAGTCTGTGGAAAATACAGTGAGGCACTGCTGTCAGGCCAGAACAAATTTAGTTTGAGCTTGCTGTTTTATCACTATTTTTAAAAACAAAACAAACAAAAAAAATCCCAACCCAAAATGTAATGGGTTCTTGTTCTGAGGTCCCCTTTATATGGTGCCTTAATATATTTGGATTAAGAACATTTTTCATCCCTGAAAGTGTTCAAAGAAAGCGTGGATGTGGCACAAGGGTTTAGTGAACGTGGCAGTGCTGTGCTAACGGTTGGATTTTAAGGCCTTAGTGGGCTTTTCCAACATAAAAGATTCCATGATTATGCTTGAGTTGTTTAAAAGATACCCACGGGGAATGGTTTGGGCAATTCCCATTTGGTTTTGGTTTTTCACCTGAGTTTGCAGCTGCCTGAGTGAAAAGTGCCTGAGCCCAGCGCGGGTCACTGTTGAAATTAATTCAACGTTAATTTTGTTTTTGTTTTTTTTTTTTTCCCCCCGTTTCCCCCTCACAGTTCGAGAGATGATCCTGCATCCCTACGAGACACAGTCGGACAGTTTCTACTTTGTAGACAACAAGCTGGTGATGCACAACAAGGCAGATTATTCATACAGTGGAGGACCTTGAGCGCGGGCTGGACGGGCCCACCTGCGCTGGCCTCCCCTCTCCTCTGGAAGTCGTCAGGGATCCCAACACCTCCAGCTCCGCTGCCTGCAATGTCACCTGGACAAGGATCCACCAACCAAGGACTCTTTGCCACAGTAGGAGTTTCATGACATCTCTTTCGAGCTTTGAAGCAGACCCAGTTCTTCAGAACTTTTAAGCTAAAATGATCTTTGGATACCACTTCCCTAAGTTCTTTTAAGTGTCTGCTTTGAAAAATGGCCTTGTGGGACCTGAGGGGTTTTGCCCTAATTCTGTGAATTTATGTTCTTGCCCTCGAGTGTCTTTTAGGATTGCTTTCCCAAAGAACGTAATCAGAGAAACCAGTGGGAGTGGATGGATGCAAAGGCAGAGGTTTGGGTGGTTGTTTCTCTTTGTGAACGCTTCAAGGGCCAATTTAACTTGTCCAGCCAGTTGAAAATATCGAGCAAAACATCTCACAAAGGCAGTTTCCTCTTTAGGTTGGTTCTCCCCATGACTGTTTCATCCTTTAGTTTTGGTCCTTCTGTGTGACGTTCTGTTGAACCTTGGAAACACCAAAACTCGCCATGAAGAGCAGTAGTTCAGTGACAGAGCTGTGTTGATTGGGTGTCTTTACATTGACATTCCTTTTACATTTCAGATGAAGGTAAAATGGCATTGTGGGTCTGCGAACCTCCATAAGTACATTCCATTAATTTCATTTTTTTGCAGAATAATCGGGAAAAACGGAAGGACTTTAGCTTTATTTAACATTTTTGCTTTATTTAACGTTCAGCCTGTTCACGCCACACATTTCCCGTGTCTATTTTCTTTCATCTCTGCTCGATACCAAGATAAGGTCTTCAGCACTGCTTGTTAGAGCAAGGTTTTAATTGTCTAGGGCAGCTGGGGAGTGTGGAATTTCCAGTTTTCTATTTGTATCTGCATTTAAAGGAGGTTAAGACAGTGTTTCCCCTTTGTTAAAATTGTTTCGCATTGGAGATTAATACAGGTGAGTGTAAATCTAATAATCTACAACTTTAACACAGAGCAAAAAATTTAGCAGAAGTTCTCTCTTCAGACTCTGGAAGAAGTTTGACACCAGTTTGGCCCAAGAAATAGCAACACCAAGAATAAACTAGTGTGGGGTGAGCTGTTGTCATGAAACCCTTACTCTGAAGGTCAGTTCACTGATACTTAAAAAAAAAAACCAAACCATCAAAAAACAAAAATAAAAGACAGTTGCAGTTTGTAGATATTTCTATAAATACTCGATGTCTCCATGTCTAATTCTGTGAGTTGAAGTGGAACATTCTATGTTAGCCTCAGATAGGTGTAATAATTGTAATGATTTTTATAAAAATACCATTTCCAGTCGTGATGAGCGTCTCTGTAGTCGCAGCCTACGTCAGACGGGACTACAAACAATTCCAAGTGTAGCCTAAGGCCAGGGAGGTTTTTGTGCTCTTGTTGGGGTTGTGGTCACTTTTCAGTGTGTCACCATTTGTATTTGGCTTGGCTTTCTTGAGTGCTGAGAGAGGAGGCATTTCTTTTTAAAACGAAAACACAGTGATTTTAGGTTACAGCACAGGTTTTATTAAGCTTGGTAGCTGCAGAAGTGTGTCAAGGTCACTGATCCTACACAAGTAGTAGCTTGTAGTAATTCTTATCACAGTGAGACTTGTGTTTATCACTATTTTTTGTCTCTAGTGTATTAAATCAAACAAGTAGCCTACGGCTGACTGATCAGTTTGAGAGATACAAAGGATTTCCTCATTATTTGTGCAGTGCTTTGAGCTACTGACCATTCATTTTATAGCACAATAATTACTGGAGATGAAAATAGTTTCAAAAATGTTTTCATTCCTCCCCCACTTTTTTTTTTTTTTTAAATCAGGGCTGCTAGATCATATATCCAGTGACATTTTGCAAGTTTTAAGTATTTCTGAGTTTTTTTTTCAATTTGCAGGAGAAAATACGTTGATTTAAAGACAAAATAGAATATATGTTTATAATTACCACCCTGTGCAGGGTTTTTTGGGGGGTGTTTTTCACCTGCTGTTCAGCCACTTCTGTGCATAAGATTTTTAGAAGACTTTTGGGAATGGAATTTGCCCAGAATTACCAGTCATCTATTTAATATGTTGTGGTGACATCAGTTGTACTTTGGTGTGGACTCTCTGGTCATTTTATGGAGTTTCCTCTGAAATAGTCATGTTCTGCTCCTTTTTTATGCTACCTCCTTTCAAGACCTATAAAAAACAGAGTAATTCCATAAAAATATTACTGTAATCAAGGGAAATTTGAGTGGTAGGCATGCCCCTTGTAAAAGAACCAAGAGAAAGTCACTGTGTTCCCAGAAGTGCAGAGAGGGGAATGGACTTTCTGATGTTTTAGGGTAGGTTTGAGGTTAAACACAGGAGGATGAATTATCAGCTGCTCCTCTCCTGAAATCTCTTATAATTCAGATTATGTGTGTAACAATTCCAGTCTCACAGAAAACAGTGTGAATCATATAGGAGATGCTTCACTGAGTGAGTTTGTTGCCTAATATTATTAGGAATACTTAAAACCAGAAACAAAGATTGGACATTTTCAATAAAATCAATTCCAACCAATTTTAACTTTAGGGACCAATTGTCCCCTTTTCAGTTGGGACAATTTTACTCTTTTGTTAAAAACTCAGAGAGTTTGCCACAAGTAACAAATTCTGATTCTTAAACCACGGCAAACAACAGCACTTTCTGTGAGGAGTGCAGTGAAGGTGCTTTTTTCTGTGTCCCACTGGAGCAGCTATCACTGTTATCCCTGTGTTTCACTTGGAAACTCTTTGTTAGCGTTTCTTTAAGGTCATCCACATCCACAGTTTTTACAAAAACATGGGAATCACTGCCCGGGGGAGAGGTTCTGTCCCTTTTCCACCTGCTCCAGCAGCAGTATCACGTGTGGTGTTTACATGAGGCACATAAGCAGCACTAAAAGGATTTTTCTTCAGAAACTTTGGCTGTAGAGTTGCTGTTCTAATGCCACTTCTGCCCTTTTTTTGGCATCAAAAACCACCTTCAAATTTAGTGTTAAAGACCACGCTTTGTGCAGCACCCAATAATTTCAACTTCCCTCTGAAAGCAAGCTGAGAGTTTGCAGCTCAGTTGTGAAACCCACATTTTTTTTCCCTTAAATCAGCAGCTGATTCTTATTATAAACCAGTTGAGAATCAAGTCTTAGCAGCATTGTTCACAGAAGAATTTGTTAATCTTCTTGACTAGCAATTATTTTGTATTTTAACATTCATCATTATTGGGTTTACTTTGGAAGTTCGTTGCGAAATCACCAAATATTGGCTCTAGAAAAAAAAAGAATTGTTGTATTTTCTTCCTTGATCTCATTTTCAACGTGACTTTAATTAGCACTACAGCTCTGTTTTAACAAGCCAGCCCGGCAGTTTGGGATCTGCCTTTCTGAAAGTGAAAGAAAACATCCAAGAGCTAACCAAGATTATCTGCTAATAATGCCCGGCTGTTTCCTGTCATAAAACAGGATTAAGTGTGTGCTTTACACACTGACTTAATCTTGGAAAAAGAAACTAAGTCTCTCTGAGTGCTAATAGTGACATAATTTTTCTGAGAGACAGGGAAATTACAGCTCAACACATTCTTTCAGGGAAATTCTAATTTGACACGTCTTTTCACTTTGTCAGCCTTGGATTCCTTTAGTAGTTGGGGTTTTTAAGAAAAGCAGCAGTACACTGGTGGTGAGCTGCATGCTCTAATAACTCACACCTCCGTGGCAGGGAGAGAACCATTTCTTTTTTAGAGTTAACACATCAACTGTGGTTTAAAATCTAGAAACTCTGCTCTCAGATCAGTGGCAAAAGCCAAAATTGTTTCTGTGAATTACCCGTTATGTGGTGACATTTCTGAAATAACTGAATGATCCACCCTTCCTGACTCAGAAGAATTTATTTATTTATTTATTTTTATGTAGAAAGTCTCTCCAGGGTTGAAAACAATCTGCTGGGGTTTGGTTCTTGCTCGTAATCTCTCTCTGTGTCTTGTTTTTTGAGCAGGTCAGTAAGATGCTCTACTTTCCACCTCTGTCCTCTGAGTTTCATTCCAAAATCTTGTGTAGTGTCACAGGGGTGGCTGGCTGTGTGTGAAACATGCAGGCTACCGACTTCCAAATCCCTTCAGTTTGAGAAAAAACTGTTAAAGTATAGGGAGAAATAGTCCTACATATTGACCCGTAAAAAATAAACCCCAATCTTCATGACAAAAGTTAAAGGGAACTCTTAGTCATGCAAGGGTTGGGGCTATTTAAGGTAAGAAAATGCTAATGTCCCACTGTCATATTTAATAAGTATTATAAAAATGCTCTATTAATTATTCATGACCTGAAAAAGATGGTTAACAGCTCAGTTTTAATTAGATCTGGTTAGGAAGGAAACCATAGAAAGCATTGCTGTCGTTTGGGGCTGCGGGGGAGCAGCTGGAACCGTGTGGATGGCACAAAAGCTGGGCAGGTTTTGTGCATTTGGAGGGGGAAAGTGAGGGAAAGGAGGACAAGGACAGGAAAAGAATTAATTTTGGCTATTTGGACCCAAGAGCTTCAAGGCCATGGTGAGTGACTCAATTTTCTCCTGAGCCTGAGGCAGCTGGCAGCTCCTGCTCGTGGTTCTTCTCTCTACCCCCAGCAAAAGCACTGCCTAAATTTATAGAGGCTTTTCAGTATTAATGTTAAATACCATTGAGAGTTCATATTGCATCATCTACATGGATATTTCTGAACTGTTTGAGGGGTGTGATGCTCCAGGCTCACCTTGCAGCTCAGCTGTTTTCCCATCCCTGGTCACTGGGTGAAATGGTGTTTGTGTGTCTGCAGCCCCCCAAAACCCCCCTGTGCTCCTGCCTGCTCTGGTGTCTGCTTGTATCTTAATACACCCAGCAAACCTTTTTGAATGTGACTTTTTTTTTTGGGGGGGGGGCATAGAAACAGAATTGTCTGTATTAATATGTATTTATAAAAAAAAAATCTATTTTTTGTGGAAGGAAAGTAGGATTCTGGTTACTATACCACTGGGAAAAGGTTAGGAGCATTTTTACTGATTAATTTCTAATTCTTTGTACCTTGGTAGTGATTTGTTTGCTAGGAGAACATCCACTGTGGCCCATCCTGTGGCAGTGCAATGCACTGTCATGCAGAGAATCTGGTTTTCAGAAAACTTGGGAGTCTTTTGTTTCCTTTTTGGGACAGGAGGGAAGTGAGGAGATCTCCAGGAATAGAAGGAACCTTGGCACGGAATCCGTTCTGTGGCTTTGGCTTCGGTCTGTTTGACTTTTTGCAGATTAAGTAGAGAGAGAGAGAAAGGGTTGAGACTTCGGGATAAAAAAAAAAAAAAAGAAAATTAGATGCAACAATTTAGTCTTCCTGTAGGAGAAGGAGAGTCCTTAAATTAATTTATACAAGGGTTAAATAGGGACTGCACTTGCTTCAATTGATTTAATATTGGCAGCTTAGTCATCAGTGTGCATCCTAGGGAATATGCTTAACTTTTTCCATTACCTTGGAAAATGGTTCAAAAACATGTCACTTCCATTAGCAAGTGTTTCTTCTCCTGTAACAAATTGCAAAATGTAAAAAAAAAAAAAATTAAAAACAAATAAATTATTGATCCTAGAAACGAGGGTGATTGCCTATTTTATTTAAATATTTCTGTGGAAAAACATTCAAGCTTTCGTTTCAGGTCACTTCCAGCAATATTCAAACTCCAGTTTTTGTGCAAATGTGTGTGAGCAGCTTCATTTTTTGGTGATTGATGGAAAGACTCAGCAGGGGTTTGGGTGGTTCTGTGGGTAAAATCATCACATCAAAAGTGTTCAAGTGGGATTTAACTTCCGGATCGGGAAAACATTTTGGGGTATAATTAAAATAAATTGGTATCAATTACATTAATGGGACTTTGGAGTTGCACAGATCACAGCTGTGTATCAGGGTGTGGTTTTAAATAAAATTGAAATTTTGAAAAGTCAGTTTGAAAAACAAAGCAAAAAATTTGAGAATTTGAAAAATAAATTTGAAAAAAAATGACAAATGTGAAAAATAAATGAGTTTCAAAGTACATTAACAGAACCTTGGAGTTCCCTGGATCACTATTATGCACCAGGTTGTCTTCTGAGGGATTTCTGGCTGCACTTTGGAGAATCAAATTTTGAAATTCATGGGAAAATTGCTGTCTCTGCCTTATTGACTAGAACTGAACCAGCTGCTCAGGCTGAAGTGAGTTTTACTGCGGTAATTCCATCTTGATGGCTTTGATATTTTATTCACAAATTCCTGGAAATACCTCTGTATTTCTCTGGGAGCAGAACAACTCTCAGAGGAAGAAGAGGAGGATGTTTTTGTTTGAAAATATCTTCTGTAACACATTTTGACTCCACAGAATTCCTGGCGACTCCTCACTGACACAACATCCCGCGGGACATCGTTGTGTACTGGAATTTGAGGAAGGAATTTATTAATCCAAGGGTTTCCCTTTTGGGATTGTGACTTGGAGCTGCACAAACGCCAGGACTGAGCTCTGCAACAGGGCGGTGACCTGAGCAGAGGTTTGTAATGTGACTTTTTCAGCTGTCACTGCTCTGCACTCCCAGGGTGGCACCAGTTCCCTTCCAGAGCTCCTGGCTTTGCCTGTACCTGTTGTCTCCTGGTTGAGCTTCCTCTCAGAATTACCCGAACAACTGGAAGCACCAGGTCCATTTTCTCAGAATTCCTGCAAGGACTGGATGCTGATTTCACTGAATACCTGAAAAATAAAGAGAGTAAAATCAGTGCTAATAAGTAATAAAGCAGGTTGAACAGTCTCTCTGATTTTGGTGCACAGGTGTAATTACCTGGACTTGCTTAGAAATCTTCTGAGATTGAAAAGAACCTTAAACTAAAAAAAAAAAGAGTTTTATTCTCATGAAAACTCCCCAGTGTTAAATGTCTCCAAAAATACACTGCATTACCAGTGCTTTTTTTTTCTCCCCGCCTTTAGCTGGTTTGTCGGCCTCACTTATTAATAAATATGCCTAATCATTCTGGAGATGTTCTCTGCTTCTCCTCAGATTCTTATTTCCTTTGGCATTTCTCAGCTGCTGAGTTATTGTGGCAAATCTTACGTGTTCACCCTGTGTTTCTATTTTATTTGTCATTGTTCAAGGGCATTCATCTGTCTCTGACTTGCATTCCCTTAAACGTTTTTCACCTGTCGGGAGAACACTTCTCAGTGATAAAGTACTCCAAATTTCCCAGTTTTTCCCTCTAACACAATGTATCTTACTTTAAAGATGATTTTAGAGATTACTGAAATCTCTCACTGCATGCTGGGATAACTCAAAAGTATTTATTCTCCTTATTTATGTCCGCAAAACAGAGCAATTGCTGTACAGGGATGATTTTCTTTTTTCCTTCACCAGTGCTGTACAAGAACTTAAAATAGGAGATGAAATCATCCAGGATAACGTATTTTAATTAAAACTACAAAGAGAATTTAGGTAGGTAGAGCATAATTGCAGTTGGATGATTCCCAGCCATTATTTTGAAAACTGACTTGGGACCTTATGTAACAAAGGCCTGGTTTATTTAATAATAATTTAATTATTCTAGTGGAGGGTGTAAACCATGTTAATGAAGCTGCATATGAAAGTGATCTGTAGCAAGAAATAAAAACAGGCAAGGAAGTTACAAACAGCAGTAGAGAAAACACATAACTAAATTTACTTTATGAAAGAGAGATAACACAGACAGGAGAGGAGAGTTCCAAACACCTTCAGTTCTTCCTTTCCTGTGGAATGACAGGATAAATCAGAAGAGGGGAATAGCAATTGGGACTGGATTAGCTATGAGGAAGAAATTCTTCCCTGTGAGGGTGGTGAGGCCTTGGCACAGGTTGCCCAGAGAACACTATGTGCCAGACCTGAAAGCTAAAATTATTTAGAAGCTATTTTAGTTAAAAAAAAACAAACCAAAAACAAACTAAACACCAAACCCAAGACTCCAACCCAAACTTTGTTTTTAATGAGTGACGTGAAGGCCACAGTGCACCAACGTTGGGTTGGTGTTACTCTGTTCACTGGCATTTGACTGGGGTTGAAAATCATGTTTTTATTTCCCAAATGCATTCCTCACCATCCTGATATATAATTAAGTGTCTAATTAAACCTGCTGCCTGCTTTGATGTCTGCGTAAGTTCATAAGTCAGGAGAACAGAGGGTTCACTGTAACCCTTAAAATTAGAGTGTGCACAGAGACCTGAGCAAAGTTCAGAGGAATAAAACTCTGCCCCAGACACACCAAGGCACTTCTGCCCTTAGATGTCAGATTTTATGGATATTTCCCCACTGGAATTCATCAGCTGGCATTGCTCATAGCCTAAATTTGAAATAACAGTGCAGAAGTGTTCCTTACAGCTGACAAACACAGGGCTGTGCTTCCTGTGGCTGTGTGGCAAGAGATGCTTGGAGGAAACACAAGCACAAGTGTCACCACTCAGATAACTTTTAAGAACTATTATTTTAGCCAGTGTTTAAATTTCTGTGAGATATGTTAAAATGAGAAAGATCATTTCCAGCCAAAATGAAAATTTACACTTTTCTACTGCCTTTAATACCAACTAAGCAGTGCAGTTGTCTGCTTAGATTAACCGGATATTTGGTGGAAAATGTTTTTTTCTGTATGTTTTAGGGGTTTTTTTTTTATGTTCTAAAGTTGGTCTAGAGGGAAAGGCAAGTACAATAATGCGTTAAATGATCGTTCAGGCCTGGTGCCTCCAGCAGGCCCGAACACGCTGGGCTTATTCATGTGGTTGAAATTAAACTCTTCAGCAGCTTCCTGGACGAGCAAGATCTTGAATTCTGTGTTCATCCAAACGATGTGAATTCCCTTCTCCAGTGTTTTTTTGTGACTGATGTGCTTCTCCCTGAGCTCTCAGTGGGGTTTTTTCCCCTCATCCACCCAGCCCGGGCTGCTGCTGCTGGAGTGGATTTCCTGGTGCCGATGGTGTGAGTAAGGAATTAATTGGCGTGACTCAGTGAGGGCCTTTGCTGCACTGCCAGGCCTGATTGTTTTTGTCAGGAATAAATCTTTAATGGTTTCACTGGCCTCTCCTGTGCCCAGGTCACAGCTGGATCAATCCAGAGCAGGATTCTCCCATTCATCCGAGCAGCAAAATGGCTCCGGGGCGAACTTACTGTGGCCGTTCAGCGTCTAAAGGACCTTCAAAAGGGCTGGGGTGGGGGTTTTGAGAAGTCAGGACAAGGGGAAATGGCTTCAAGCTGAGAAAGGGGAGGTTAGGATGGGACAAGAGGAAGAAATTCTTGGCTGTGAGGGTGGTGAAGCACATGGAAGTTGTGGCTCAACATCAGGCTTGGAGCAACCTGGCCTAGTAGAAGGTGTTGGAACAAAATGGTCTTGGAGGTCCCTTCCCCCCCAAACCATTCTGTGATTTTACGATTAAAAAAAAGACCTAAAAATCATCAATTTCACATTTCAGTCAGCATTTGTTATGTTGATACCCCATACCTGCTATTTTTCATCAATGTGCTGCTTGAATAAGAGCCCCCAGGTGAAGTAAGTCCTGTGTGCATTAATGATCTTCCCACTGCTGTTAATTTTCAGTAATTTCAGTATTTTCCATGCAAACAAATATTCTTTGTGTGTGTTTATTTCTTTGAACTGAAAAAAAAAAAAAGCGCCCTTTTCTGCTTCTACACATTTAGACTTTGTTTGATGATAACTCCATCGTTCCTTATTTTAGTAGTTCTCAATTCAATTTTTGCTGTGACCACAGATGGAGAATGCTTCTTTAAAGCTTCCATTTATATCATTGCAGGGAGGGAATGCACAGTGAACCAGAGAGTTCTTCTTCCACTACTGAGAGTTTTGGGTTTGTTTGTGTAAGACTGGAAATGGATTAGGAGGTCAGGAAAAGCTCATGTAAAAGTGTTTGCTGGTTTTGATATTTAATAATCTAAAGACAAACATTTACGCACAGCTCTGCGAGTCTGAAGTACAAAAATGGAGCAGCAGCCCTGGTAAACCAAATTCTGGAATCCAAATGTTTATTCCGGTAGTTTAAATTTGTTTGAAAGTGCCAGTAAGTCGTCTGCACTTGTCAAGCTTCGTGTACGATAAAGCTGATGTGATATTTAGTGTGTTATCTGTTCCATAATTCCTGTTAATCACTGTCGGGTTTAAGTAGCTCAGTGCTGTGCCAGGGGTTTGAAAGACTGTGCAGGGAGAGTTCTTCTCAGATCAGCTCCTATCTCAACAAAAGCAAATGAATGTTCAGGGTTGATGGTTTTATACCAGGAACAGGCAAATATGGGAGGCAGAAGTCTTGTAATAAATTGGGCTCATGAGAAGAGAAAGCAGCTTCAAAACATAGTTCCGATATAAATGGTTATTTGAATTTTTTGAAGCTGAAATGAAACATGCAATAAAAAAAAGGTTAAGCTAATAAATCCTAAACTTTAGAGTGCAAATTTTTCCTAATCACATGTTGGAGAGGGCAGCAGTGAGCGCTTTCTTCTGTTTGGTAATAAGATATATTTATGGTAATTACACTTAAGGTTATTTTTTTCTCCTCTACAGGTTTGCATAATCTGTTTGGAAGAGGCTGATTAGGCAGACAGCATTAGCCTTGGACTGGGAAAACTTCATTCTTTCTTTGTCTCCTTGTTTTCAGAATGCTTAAAATGGCATTTAATGCAACTGTATCTGAAATAGATTTGCAATGTGTGCAAAATACTGATTTTATGGTAGGTACAAAATAAGGTGTCACCAGCTCTAAGAAAATGTTTATGTGCTATCGGTGTGTCAAGTTATTTAAAAAGTCAAAAATAAGGATTGCACAAGCTGAGGGTTATTCTTGCATATAAACTTAAATAAAAGCAGTTAAATAAACATGATTTCAAACTTTTTTTTAGTAATTGTTCCAGAATTTTAATTTATAGTATAACTCTTTCCTCATGAACCCATAGTTCAATGAGTTGGTTTTGTGTCTACCAGAATCACTAATGCTAAACTGAGGCAAGGCAATAAAATTTCAGGTGTAGGAGCCTGAAGTGGAGCAGGAAAGGAAACCCAAATCCAGACAATTTATATTACTTAATAACTTGCAATATTGTTTGTTTGTTTATCTTAAAGAGAGCTCTTTTAAAATAAAAGTTATTACAGGACTTTTCTTATAACTTCTGTGAAATGCCCAGCCATTAATTAATTTCCATTAAATATGGAATGCATTGGAGAAGATATTTTAAGGTGCTTTGAATAAATAACTTTATATAAGGAGGACAAACCTCTTGTGTGGATACAAGAAACTCAAGAAAGCACAAGAAAAAACATGTTAAAGTGTTTTTTTCCCTTTTGTTCTTTATGTCTGATCATTCTTCAAAGGCTCATTACCAAGAAAAGACACAGAATAAAATCTGACACTCAGATTTCTTCCCTATTTCTTCCTCCCCCTCCAGCTTGTGATCATGTGTGTGGTCACAAACATGGAATATATTGGTGCCTCTGAGGGCATGGCTGAGCCTGAGGTCGCAGAAGACACGAGGGACACACAGGAATTAACAAATCATGGATGGGTTGTTGTGCCCATAAATTATAAATCTTCGACACAGAAAAAGCAGTTTTGCTTTTCTCGCTTTCAAATCTGTGAATTTGGAGTTTCACAGATACTTAGCTCAGCTCAATAGCGTTGTCCAGATTCCTGCTGTCAGTTTTGATGGATTTTTTCACACGCCATGGGTTTGCTTTAATCATAAATATTTTATTACATTTTTTGCCGTGTTTTTAGAGCAATGAACCATCCGAATGCACTTCCTCTGGTGTGTTCTCATGCGTTTTCTTGTTGTCTCCCTCTACTAAATATAAAATACTGGGAATGCTGCTCCTTCTGTCAGGAATATCTTGCAAAGTCCTGTGGTGTTCTGGCCATGGTGTGGTTCACTGTGTGCAGCTCAGGAGGGGAATTTGTAAGGAGTTTAAAAAGGATTTAACAAGAATTTGGTGCAGATAAAGATTGAAAGTCATGGAGAGCTGAGCATCTCCTCCCTCGGGGTGCTGAAAACGTTTCAGAAAATCCGTGTGCCAACTCTTTGGTGTTTGCAGAGAAAAGCTTCAAACGGAGAGAGTCTCATCCGGGAATTCCCTGAGGATGGAGCTGTGCAGAATTCCCACTGGCACTGGCGTGGCTGAAGTGAATTTGAGGAGTTTGGAGGGTCTGGACACGCGGTCCTGCCCAGCACTGTGGGTCCTGGTCCAACACTGGGATCTTCTGTTGAAGTCAGAGCTCACAAACACCCAGAGCCGAGGGAACCAACCCCTCCCATGGGCCAGACCTGTGTCTAATATTTATAGAGAACATTATTTACCAGTTATTCTTATTATTTTTGGCTTCAGAGCAATGCTGACATATTTTAAGGCATCAGAGTAGCTGTGTGTTCAAGAGCCACAGGGGTACAAAACCAATGCCTGAGCACAGGGCAGGGGCTGCTTTGGTTTTGCTTTTCCTCAATGCAGGTCTATGTTAAAATGTGTATTTATTTGATTTTTCTTTTAAAAAAAGGCACTTAGGGTAATATTATCCTTCTAATAGTAAGTACTTAGTAGATATTTAGTTGTAAATTGGTGACTCTTAAATTGCACTGAATATATATATGTATTTATACTGTGTTTTATATACCTATAGCATTATATATAAACACACACACTGTTTATAAATACTATTTTATATGTGCTGTGTGTTATATGTACATAAAATTTTCTGTTCCTATACAGTGTTTTATATACATATACGGTGCTTTAGATATATAATAAAAATATTACACACATATATATACACATTGTTTTTGTGTATATACGCAAGTGTTTATATTTATATTTACATTTACATTTATATTTATATATATTTATATTTATATTTATATTTATATTTATATTTATATTTATATTTATATTTATATTTACATTTATATTTTCTGGTCACTGCAGANATATTTATATTTATATTTACATTCATATTTATATTCTGTTCAGCAGCTTTATACTCACTACATGCTTTAGACTTACCATAATATTCACACTTCTAATAAGGTGTCGTACTTAATTTTTCCCTCATTTCTTCATCCAAGTGTTAGGATGGCCAAAAACTGATTCCCCCAGCTCTAACATGTTTGCATAACTCTCATCCTGCTGGGTTTTTTTCCCTCCCTGGAGCAGCTTGGCCAACCTGGCTGAATTTCTTCCGCTCCACATTCTCTTTGCAGGAAGAGGAGTCGGAGTCAAGTGAGGATTTCTTGGTGGTTGCGTGAGGGATTACAAAGCTGCATCATATGTGTTCCTCCTAAGTCGCCTTTATCTGTCTGCCCCTAATCTGATTTTAAGTCTGGACTAGTAGGAAAGGGTGAGGGTGTAGCTTTGGGCCCGGGTTTGGCATCAGTGGGAGTGGGCAGAGCTCCCACCTTGCTGTGAGACAGCGGCCAATTAAACCTGTGTGTCTCTGTTTTAACAACTCCATCTCCTCTCTTCCATCCTTGAGAATCCCTCCGTGCTTTTTCGTGGTGTAAATCACCCACTCTGACTCAAATTTCAACCTCCTTGGTTCAGTCTGAGTTTACATCCTCTGTGAATAGAGATCAGAGAATCCCAGAATGGGTTGGGTTGGAAAGGACCTTAAAGATCCCCCAGGTCCACCCCCTGCCATGGGCAGGGACACCTTCCACTGTGCCAGGTTGCTCCAAGCCCCGTCCAGCCTGGCCTTGGACACTTCCAGGGATCCAGGAGCAGCCACAGCTTCCCTGGGCACCCTGTCATTCAAGACACTGATAATTTTTGGGTTTCTAGACTTTTTCCAGAGTGTTGTTAAATTCCTGATCCAAATTACTCTGGGTTTAGATTGTATCACTTAAAATAAAATTGTTTTATTCTATTTTATTCTATTTTTCTGCTTATTCATCCTATCTTTGTGGAAAATCAGAGGGAGAAGGGTGTTTCTGAAAAACTGGCCTAAGTTTAGTTCACAGCAGGAACCTACTGCAAGATTTAGTTCAGCATCACAATAAATCCCACTGGAGGTGTCAGACACAGCAGGAAGTTAAAACAAATGCTCTCTGAATTTGGCCAACTGCAACTTCTCTCTTCTTTTTTATTACCATTTTTAAAAATCCTCATTTAACGGCTTAACAATTCATGGTAATGTTTAGTTTATGTGGCGAAAGATAAGAGGCATTAATGGTAATAAGCTCCAGCCAAGTAAAAATTCTACTAAATAGTTTTGTTCTTTTTTATTAAAAAAGCAGAGTTTAAAATTTCTTTTTAAATACAGTAAAACTTAGATATTTTCCACTGAAGTATATTTGTTGCTTTGGTTTATTCTGTCAGCAGCTTGTCCTCTAATACTTGCAGAATTTTCGGTTCACGTTTACCAAACCCCAGAACTTCTTTCAAAGGGACTATAAATGTTTTAATAGGTAGATTTTGTATTTCGAGTGGTCTGTAGTGGATGGTGTTGCCATCAGTGTCTCCAAGAAATAAGTTAAATTGTTGTGTGCTGTGAGTTCTGTGTTCATTTGCAAGCAGCTTTCATTAAAGAAAAAAAAAAAAGGAAAAAAAAGGTCAAGAATTTGTTTTCCTCTTATTTCTGGAAGATGAAGAAGACGAGTGGCTTGATAAGATGGTGTTGACAAGTTCAGCTGTTAACAATATCATCTTAAATAATATTTAATTTTTTTTTAATATCTGTCTGTAGAAAATGATCATAGTAGAGCTACATATCCTGCGGGCGACTTCTGGGGAAAAAAGATAAAAACTCTTATTCCCACGGGCACAGTCTCAGCTGACATCAATCAGACGGGGCAGCGTGCGATGGTCAGGACTGGATTTCCACCCCGGCAGCGGTGTCGGGGCGTGGGTCACATCAGGGCGATGGGTTTGGACCCAGGGCTGCTTAGGTAGGCGGGGGACACCGTGTCCAGCTCCATGAAGGCGGAGTACAGAGTGGTGAGCTGCAGGTCGGGCACGTTCCCGTGCGGAGTCCCCGTCGGGATGGGGACGCTGCTGCCGTTCTCCAGCTGGCAGTGCGAGGGGAAACACTGGGAAGACATCGGGGAGGATGAAATGAGGACAAGGGGATCCACGGCGAGGCTGTCGTCCTTCAGCTCCTCCCAGAGGTTCCCTGCAACAAGAAAACCGCACGTTGATTAACAAATTGATTCAGCTTTCTCTCCGTGTGTTTCTTTGTATCTGATTTTTTAATCGTTGTGCTGCAGGAGATGTCGGTTATTAAACAATTGTGTTCAGGTGATCCTAATCTCCTGGAGAAGGGAAGGGAAGAGGTTGTTTAGATGGGTATTATTTGTCCGTCTCCATAAATTTAAATCTGGAAGAAAACAGCGTTAAGAAAATTCCTTCACTTGATAATTCTGTTAGAAATGTATATTTATGAAGAATATAAGAAGACACCTCAGAAAATGGAATTGTTTGGAGTGTAGATCCTATTAATGCCTTGGGAAGGGGGAAAGAGCATCCTTTTGAGCAGAGAAGTGGAAGGCGCTGGGATCAATACTGATCAAGAAAAATGCTGACATGTTAATTCAATCAAATTTATTTATCTTGGTGCCTTTCACACCACAATTCTCTTGCAAGAATGGCGCTGAATAGCTGTGCTTGAGTAGCTTTCAGCTGAAAATAGGTCTGAATTTAAAGAAGACATCCTGACTACTGTATTGCAGTGTTTAATATCAACAACTGTAGCCAAGGTGGGGAGCAGGAATATTTTTTAAACTCTGGACGCAAATCTGTAGCTTCCTTGGGAAACTTTCAAAAGACTTAACACGAAATTGCACGGTTTTTATGTATAAGGTAACCCAGGAAGGTGGGGTTTGTAACAGCGGCGTGGAGAGGTAAAATAGGGACAGAAATCGATCTTGTGGAGGATGGGATGGGATGGGATGGGATGGGATGGGATGGGGTGTAACAAACCTGACTCTCCAAGATAAAAACACCTCGAACACACACCTTGGAGATCAAAATCAGTGAGGGATGGATTAAGAGCGTCGATGTCATTGCTGAGGTCTCCCTCCTGCAGCAGCGAGTCCTGCACCGTCCTGGCCGGGGAATGCTCGGGCAGCATCTTCATCCCGCAGCTCGGGGGGCTCTGCGCCGGCACTGGGGAATCCTGAGGGATGCCGGGCTGAGTCCGGAGCTGGCTTTGAGCCTCCCCAGCAGGGAACAGGCTCTGAGCGTCCGGCGTGTGCTGCATCAGCGCGGTGGAGAGCTGGGGGAAGCCCTGGGGGGATGTGTAGCACCCGGGCTGCTGCCCCCCCAGCAAGGTGGGCAGGGGGCTCTTGGCGTGCAGCGCTCCCGAGGCGCGGATGCCGTGCAGTCCCTGCGGGATGCCGGAGGAGAGCGAGGGCTCGCACAAGGAGTGGGGTTGGGCTGCCATCTGCCTGGAGAGGGAGGCACCTGCAGCGCCCGTCGGGCTGCAGGACAGGAGGGAAGATCGCAGCTTCTCGCTCTTGTCGCCTATCAGGGTGTCAAGTTCTTCTGGAAAACAAGGGGAAAGTCCGTGACTGACTTAGCCCTGGATAGCTTGCAGTAGGAATTTCTGGTGTTGCTCAGGAAAGGGCAAACAGAAGTGCCGGTTCATATTTATAAAGAACTCCAAAGCCTGAAAGGTTTTTCTAAATTATCGTTGCCAAGTGAGTACGTAATAAATTCCGTTTTTGGGTTTAAAGGTTGGATACTCAGCAGTTAATCTCGAATTTTATTTTATTCCTTATTTCAGCATTCTTTTAATCGTAGGATGGTTTGGATTGGAAGGGATGTTGAAGAGCATCTTATTCCACTCCCCGGCCATGGACAGGGACATTTCCCACAAGACCAGGTTGCTCCAATCCCCATCCAACCTGGCCTTTTGTCTTAAAGTTTAGTGAGATGTCAAGAGAAAATATTTTCTTGGTGAAGCTTCTTTGTGCTTATCTGGAGACACCCACAAAACCAGGTCTACTTTAATTCTGCTTTGTAATTTTTTTTTTCTTGTTTTGCCAACCAGGAAAAATCCTTAAATGCTTTCCTAAATCATGCATAAATTCTCTTATAGATCTTGGTGAAAATAAAAGTTCTGGGGAGAGCTGTTTGAGAACTAAAACACTGACAAACGACTGACCTGGCTTTGCCATACTCTTCCTTACAGCAACTGGGTCTTTCCTCTTCCATTTCTGAAGCTCCTCCTGCATCTTGTCAATCTTGGCTGGATTCAGAGCCCACAAACACCCTTTCCGAGAAGAATTCCCTGACTTGTTCTCAACTTTCTCAAAGCACTTGTTCAAAGATAAGTTGTGGCGCACGGAATTCTTCCAGCCATCTGGAGCTGTCTGGAGAAAAAAATCCAATGTAAGAACAGAACTTCAAGCTAAAAAAATTAAAAAAAAAAAGTGTGTATATATATAACTCTGTTTTGACTGGTGAGGTTACAAGAAATGCTGTTTAAGTTTGTGCCTTCTGCAATGAGAAACTTGTACGTTAGAGGGAAGCCACAAAAATGTTACAGTCATGTTGTGTGGGAAGAGAGGGATCAGATAAAATAGTAACTGATCTTCTAAGCAGAAAGGTTGTCAGAGACCTGCTGGGTCTTTAAGAGCAAATTTGCACATCACAAGAATTAAGTGTGTAAAAATTTATGGTCTAGAACTAACAAGAAATCTCTCAGAATCTGTTTTGGAACACCTAGAAATATTTCCTACACTTCATTAAAGCACTACATGCTACGTGGGCTCAAATTCAGTGTCCAGGCAGACTTCAAAAGAATTTATCATGCTCCTGTAGGTGTAACTTTGTGTGCTGGCCAATTACATAACCAAATGGTTTAATCACAGGCCCCACAGATGAGATACAGGTTTCCACAGCTGATCACTCATCTCTGTGCTTTGCATTTATTTTTAACTCAGCAGCAGCAGCTGAAAGGTTCTTTAAACCAGATCATTAAAATGATTATTTTCTTGTTTGCAGAAAAATCCTCATCTTTTCTTTTCAATTCTTCATAAGGATTGAAAGAAATGAAATACGGGTGAAGTTGTCTGTGACTTCATATCCATGGATGCAAATATTTGTCATGATAACTGTTTATATCAAGCAGAGGATTATGGAACAGAGAGCACGAGAAATAGATGTGGGTTTCCACAGTCTTTTAAACTGTTAAAAATTAGAATTTCCCTCTTATGTTCATTAAGTTTTTTTTCCATTCCTTCTCTTTATTAATAGGATCCTTCTCTCGTGGGAGTCCAGATTTTTGATAGTTTTATAATTTCTTTAATTTTTTCCTAGTACATCAGACTTCCTCTAAGACCATCTTTTATAAATGGATCTGACTCCATTTTGGCTTTCACGTGACAGACTGTGAATTTTGAACATCCTTTGATGAAATTCTTTTATCAGGATTTAATTCTTTGTACATGCTTTTATAAAGGATGTAAAACCTTGTTTTGTAGCTTGTAAAGAACTACTCTGTGGGTTTAAAAAGTCCTATTGAAGAGCTGAGGGTCAAATTTAATACTCAGTGCCTTCATTAAAAAATAAACAGGCATGGAATTAAATATATAATATTTACTAAAAGAGAAACTGTTTTCCCTTCATAGCAGCACAGTTTCTACCATTTTGGCCCACCTGATGTCAGCATTTCACTATTCTGTCTCATGGGTGAGCCAACATAAATTGTATTAGAAAGGAAGGGAAGGGAAGGGAAGGGAAGGGAAGGGAAGGGAAGAGAAGAGAAGAGGAGAGAAGAGAAGAGAAGAGAAGAGAAGAGAAGAGAAGAGAAGAGAAGAGAAGAGAAGAGAAGAGAAGAGAAGAGAGAAGAGAAGGGAAGAGAAGAGAAAGAGAAGAGAAGAAAAGAGAAGAGAAAAGAGAAGAGAAGGGAAGGGAAGAGAAGAGAAGAGAAAAGAGAACAACCCCCAAACCTTTAAAACCTTTTCTGCCACAGGGTCATACTAAACATGACAAATCAGCTTTTCTCCCTTGCAGATAATATTCAAGTAACTTTCTGGCAGTTCTAAAGTGAATAAATCTGTTCCTCCCAGGTAAGTTGTATATTTAGCTACTGAACAAGCTGACCTGCAAGAACGTTCCTGTTTCTTGCCCTGCACACAGGCTCCACACACCTCTGTGTGTACCTAGACAGGATAATTGGTGTTTCTGCTCAGATGGGAGCGGCACGGGCTTCTCAGAGCTTTTCAGAACGTGTGGGGGTGTAAATTAGGAGATGGTTTTAGAAACTGTATGAGCAAAAAAGTACAGGGATTGATTTTGGTTGCTGCTGCCGGGAGCTGAGCAGGTTCTTGCATTAAATTTGGGATTGCTGAGCTGTGAGAATTTGTTTGCCCAGGTAGGGCTTGAAGGAGTGCTCAGTGTGTTAGGTGAAAAGACACCAGGTTCTTAAGCAGATGTGATTGTTAATGAACAAACTTTGGCTGCTGGAGTGGCTCTTGGGTAGCCGGAATCTCCTTGCTGTGGCTGATTTTGGCTATCGCTGCATCCAGCACGGTGGGGATGAAAGTGTAGAATCATAAAATCAGCTGGGGAATCCCAGAATCATTAAGGTGGGAAAAACACTGTAAGGTCACCGAGTCCAACCACTAACCCAGAGCTGCCAAGGCCACCACCAGTCCATGTCCCCAGGTGCCACATCCGTAACACCTGAACACTTCCACCAGACCACAGCCCTTTCTGCCCTCTCAGACCACTGGCAATAACTCCAATTTAAGAAATTAAAGCTTTTTGTTAGACTCACTAATCACTACCATAAAAAAAAATAGGAAAAGGATGACAAGCCGAAAATATTATTGTCCAGCCCCACAGATCTCGACCAGCTCTTGATGTTTAAAGAGTTCAGTGATCTTGCAAAACCCTTTCTCAGTAAATCTAGGTCTCAAGAGAAGGGAGAGGTACATCAAAGACTAATTCAACTTTAGCTGGGTAGATTTTTTTTTTTTTTTGGTAGAACGTAGGAGTTGGATTGCTCTGTTTCAACTAGAAATGAGATCGTTGCATCATAGAAACTAAATTTGCTGTGGCAGCGAATCCCAGTTAATTTGACTCGGCTTGTATCATCCCATGTCTCCCAGCAAGGCTCTGTGCACACTTGTACTCTTTTTCTCTCCAACCTGAATTGTTTCCCCTCTCTGGTGTATCCTGCTTTTTAGCGAGTCCTGGTAGCAGCAGCCACATGTTCTTTGCTGATTTTTATGTGATTTTATTTTGCTGAAGATTCTCTGAGGGCAGGGAATATGGAGGATAATAATTTTTGCCATATATTGGTAATTCTCTGGGCTGCTGCAAAGAGCAGGGGCAGACAGGGATTGATGCCTGTAAGTGTGACATCTGATTTCTCATTCTCCCCTGGTTATTTTAAAGATGTTACAGTCAAATTGGTATGCATTGGTAAGTAAAATGCAAAAAATAAAGCTGCCACAAAATAGTGAACGTTTGGGTAGTACCCCCTGCACTGTGCTTTTCCTGCAGCAGTAACCTCATTCTCATCAGTTTTTAAATTAATGAAAAACAACGATATGAGGTTCTGAAAAGCCAGGAAGGATCAGGATGGTGACACCTGGCAGAACCACAGCCCTGAGTCCGATGCCCATCTTGGCAGCAGCAGCATTTGGTTTAAAGCTGCTGATTAATTTTATGATCAGTTGTGTTGTAAGACAACAGAGAATTAATTTCCGTTTGATCCGATGAATAAACATGCACGTGCCTGTAAAAATTATTAATAATATTCCCACCTCTCTGCTTGAAGCTCTTGCTATTTTTCTGTGGATTCCGCTGGGATTTCTGATGGTAGGTTTCTTTGTTTTTTTCTCCCTTCCCTTGCTTGTAACAAATCATGGAGTAGTTAGTGATTCCTTTGGGAGGAAATCTGGGAGTACAGGAGTGTGATGGATCCTGACAGTTCTTCCTTTGTGATAATGTGGATTTTTCTCTGATTACTGACATATTCAGTCTTACTACTTTTTTTGTGTGTGCTCTATTTATCCCCAGTGTCCAAAACCACTGCAAAATCGTATTGGAACATTTATTTTTAGTTATTCTCAGTGTTCTTTTCATATTATAAATGTTTGAACTGCCTTGCTGTGGCTGTTTTAAATTTGATTCAATTGCTGCAGGGCTATTTGCAATAGGAAACAGGACAGACTCACTGGATTTATTTTCATTTTTGGGCCTTGCTCACAGCTGAGGTCACCCACTGTGGACTCGAGCGAGGTGGTTTTGAAGAATCAGCAGAAATAAAGCCCTGAGTGGAGCAGCACTTGATGATTCCATTACAGCTCTTTTAAAAATCTTAACTAATCCTCCTGCTCTTGGATCCTGTGCTGACTGAGCATTTTCCACTGGCATTCCAAGGGAGAGGAGCCATTCCCTCACAGCAGGGCTCCGAATTTCAGCAGTGCTGCTGCAAACCATCCACCCTCTCCCTCCCCAACTCTCTGTGTAATTATGAGCTTAGTGCCATTATCACACATTATACTTTTCTTTGTGCAGGGCATGCACGGGATGCTGTTGCCCAAGATGAATATCCCAGCTCCGGGATGGAGCGAGATAACCTGGAATCCTCTGCTTCCACACCAGTCTGGAGGGGCTGCAAGCTACAAGACCAGTTCTGCTTGTATTTGAGATCTGAGAGGAAGCAGTGAATGCGTTTTTAAAATTATTTGCCCTTTTTATGAGCTGCTGGTGAGGAATGGTCGCTGTTATACACCCAAGCTCACAGCCGGAACAGTTCCTAACATCTTTTGGAGCTAAATATCAGCACATTTCACATTTCTGCCCAGGTGCAAAATGCTGGGTAGTGTGTGATCATGAGAGTACATAGTGTGTAATTGGTTTGGTGTTAATCTCCCGAGAAATGATCCCTTTTCATAGCTGGAATCCCATCCCTTATTCCCTCTGCTCACAGATAAGCTTAGAGGGAGATTCGGCCTCCCCATCCCTGTGGAACTCACCTTAAAGTAAGGGAAGTGTTCTGTCATGAAATTGTAAATCTCACTGACTGGCAAACTCCCCGTCTTGCTGTTTTTGAGAGCCATGAAGATCAGGATGCTTTAGGGAGAGAAAGAAAAGCGTTTGAGCCTCCTCTGTCTGACTTCTCACAACCAAAAATAGATCATTTTTCACAGTGTGTGCAATTACTCCAACTCTCACTGTCATAGCACGAATACAAAGATGATTTTATGTTTCCACTCAGTTGTTTACAACAACCTCCTTACACTGCTAAACTCCTACAGCTAATTCTCAGAGCTCATACAGAATGTCCAACCTGCGTTTAAAATAAAGTAATACAGAAAGTACAATCAAGACCTTCGAATCCTGCTGGTGTGTAGCTATTGAAAGTTTTATTTGAATGCTTAAACTGGTGGAGACCGCAAAGAGAATCAAACTGACAGTGATGGAGGGATAATTAAAATATAATTATCTGCTCTACTTTGGGGGGCTAAACCCATGTGACTGCCATAGCTGATATTTTTTCTAGGCATTTCCTTGCTCCTGTAACTGGGGAAAAAATCAGTTTTAATGCAGGTGCTGGAACAGACAACTAAGTGGGATCAGTTTCGTGCTGATGAAATTCGCAACACCTAAAATTTTGCATCAGAGAAGCATCTCACTTTTTTTTGGGGGGGGAGGGGGGGTGGGATTGATCAAGACTGTTCCCCTGCTTCACAACACTTAATTTCTCTGTGCCTCGGCCGGCCCCAGAGCTGGGAACGTTTCGTGATCCGTAGGGACAGGACAGAACACCCCGGGAACAAGACAAATAGGAGCGGACGTGTTGTTGCAAACGATGCTGGAAACAGGCCAGGGGTAAACAGGGTATTTCCTGTAAGGTGAGGGCTTGGAAAAATATTGTATTACCTGTAGGAGTAGATGGGTTTGGGAAACAGAGGCTGCTGGGATTCTTGGCTGCTTTGAGGAGCAATCCTTTGGTAGGGGTAGTGCGAGGAAGCGATGTAAGTCACGGGGTAGCTGCCTCCTGAGGTGTACTGGGGGCACAGGAGAGATGTTATTTGCTTTAGCAGCAAGCTCCCAAAAATGTTCCCTAATAACAGCATTATTTCTGAGGATACAGCATTTTTTCTGTGGAAAAAAGTATTTTCTTTATTGCCTGCTACGCGAAAATCCTGAGGAACTGTGTCCTATTAACTGTCTCCAGATAATTCTTAATTTTATAGACCCGAAGCTTGTCTCTCTTCAGCCGTCTCGTTTGAAGTATTTCAGCCTGCTCAGCCTCCCCTGAACATGCACACAAATAATGAATGATGTCATTTTTATTGACATCAAAAAAACCAAACCCAAACCACCAGAATAAAATACTTCAATGTTCACCTTAAGAAAAAACAGCTGAGTAAGTAAAGCTGCTGAAAATGTAGGAAGAAAGGGGGGAGTTTTGCCTGAGCCTTGTTTGGGTTTGTGTGCTATTTTTTTGCTGCTTTTTTCATTAGGTGGACAGGGTATGGAAAGGCAAAAATTGAAAGGATTAATTAAAATCTGCTCCTAATCTCTGTTAAAATTTCTGTTAATGTGCAAGGCAGGGACAAAACCAACAAACAGCTACAAGAGCTTCAGTGGATGCATCAGAGTGTACTTAAGATGAATGTATTATTATGGAATAAGTCAGTGATGTCATTCCAGGGGTCAGGAGAGCAGCATACGAGACATTTTTGGGGTGGTTCCACATGGCCTGTCTCGTGCTGGAGCTGTTGGGCTGCTCCCTCTCTGTTCCCCCATAGTTCCAAGGAAAGGCTGCTCCAAGGAGCCACCACCTCGAGTGACATTTCCCCCCATTTTTTGTATCAGAAAGCCAAAAAGAATAGCCAGGACACCTAAAATCAGACAATATTTATGCCACCCTTGCCTTTCCCCTGGCACCAGCAGCAGAAGCTCCCTGAGAAATGCTGACCTATCTCTTCAGGAGATCTCTAAGCCTGTCCAGCTCCCGAGATGCACTAAAGAGATGGGATCACCAGGATAAAAAACCAGGTGAAAGACTGGAGATAATCCACACAGACAGCCTGGACTGCACCCGAGTTTCTGTAGATTTTGTTCTCAATTTTTTAAACACAACACTCGGGCTCTTTCTTTACTGAAAATTCCATGTTTTTCTTCCCCAAGTTACAGTCTAAACCTGCTGGAAAGAGGCTTTCAAGAGCAAAAGAACATTATCCAGTGTAGGTAAGATAACATCAGCTGGCTCTCTGGGAGCTCTGTACGAGAGGAATTGCTGCCTCTTCCACGTGAATCTTTCCAGATGCCAGTGGTGAGGCACGGCCAAAATTAGAAGTCTTGTCACACGCTGTTAAAAAAAAAATCTACCTGGATGCCTTCCCTGGTACTCAAAGGTTGCTCAGCCCTGTTCTGGTGTTTTACTGCTCAGCTCCAGCAGTCCTGTGCCATGAGGTTTGTGTGGTTCCTCTGAAAAATTATAATTGTGCTCTCAAGACTCATTGGGAAAAATCCCTTGGACATCTCCTTGGTTTTTAATTGTAATCCTCTTTTTTTTTTTTTCTTTTGGATCAATAGCTTCAGTTGCTCTTGGTCTTTGTCTCCTTAAAATGGCAAAATATTCACAGTGCATTTATTTATTCTGTACTCTGAAGAATTGATCTCCGTTTCTCTGTAATTTCATTCTGGCTGCTGCAGGTTTTCTTGCCTGTTTGCTTTTATCTTTCTAACACTGAACTGCCCGAAATGGAATGTGCAAAACCAGACTGAGTAGACTCAGTTGTTTGCATGGGGAAAGAAATGAAATGTACATAATTAATCATGTCCTGCCTTGTTAAACTAAATATTGGGCACAATTAGAGTCTCCAGAGCAGCTGTGAACTAATTTCTGTGTGCAGTGTGGTGCACCGGGTGCAGATTTTTCCCCAAGAGTCGAAAACTGGGCAATTCCTTCAATAATTGTGATTTTTATTGGTTTTGGTGGCTCTTTGAAAGGAAACAACACTAGGATGGGGCTGGTTTTGATGTCCTCATGAAAGGCAAGAGCTGGGTGTTTTAGGGATTATTTCTGTTTTATTGGTTTCATTAGTCTTTTTTGAGGGAAGGGAGGCTGGGGAATGGGCTGGAATGACAGGCTGGAGCTGGTTTTACAGTCTCACACGGCATGAAAGGTGTTTTATGGTGGGTGGGTGAGTGACTCCAGCCAGTGTCTGCTGCTCCATTCAGGTCAATAATAACTCATTTTTCATCTGAGTCACCATTTCTGTCGTGTCCAGCAAAGGGGAAGGTGAGGCTGTTTTATCACCTGGACAAAATTAATGCAGGGACTGAATCCCTCTCATCCCTCTAATGAAAACTGAGGCTCAGTTTGAACACCCCTCGCTCCAGGGCCCGTTCTCCGGAGCGGAACTTCCTCGGAATTATTTAACTTGCACTGCCCCATTCCAGTTTGAAATGTAAAGCATTAACAGTGGGGCTGCTCCGTGCAGGAGAGGTTATTCCACTTCTTCTCAGCTGCATCCTGTGCTCTTTTCACTTTCCAGTGTGTGATTATGGCACGGGGACAGCAATTCCACCCCATTTACCTATTGTTTTTTGGGGTTTTTTTATTCCTGAGTGGTAGAACATGTTGCCAGGATTCTCCTGTAGTAATATTAAACACAGGTATTGAAAAGTCTGACAGAAACCTGCTGCACTTAGGAGGTTTGTCCCAGTGCCAGCCTGCAGGTGGATGGAGGATTTTCCTCTTGGTGCCTGTTGGATCTTGCCTGGCAGCTCCCAGGAGCTTTAATTCTGGAGTTTTTTGGAATGTGGGCAGTGTAGAAGCAGCGCTGGGATCAAACCAGCAGGGACAGGGGAAAAGTGCCTGTTGCAGAATGGAGGAAGAAATCAAGAATATTCCATGAATTCACAAGCTAATTGGGGATTCTTCTAAAGCAGCGCACAGAAATGGCATTTTTATGGTGAGTCAGATGTGTGGAGCTGTGGCATATCCACAACAGTTTGTATTTGCAGCAGAGCTTTTTTTTTGGCACAATTTTGGGACCATTTCCCTCTAAAATAACAGGAATGGATTTGTAAGTTAGGCTTAGTTGTGCGATATCACATTTATTCTTATTCTATTTTAATTTTATTATTACCTTTTTTTCACTTCGACCGAGTTTCAGGCTAACAAGAAAACAACACAAGTAAATTAATTATGGCAGTGTCAATCAGGATTTAAAGACTGTTGCCTTTTTGCCACATGTCAGGGAAAAATAAGGCTCAGTAAATTCTGGCTGGTGGAATGCCAGGGTGATAAGTAAAATAAAGGGGCAGGAGTGATGAGTGTCTCCATGACTCAGTAACACCACACGAATTAACAAGCCCAGTGAGGTGCCACACAGGAGCCTGGGTCTGGTTTTCTTTGCCCAGTTTTAAATCCCTGCTCTGCCAGTCACGTTTTTTTTGCTCCAGGTTAGTGAGATGGCACAGCTGATGCCACAAAATCTGTCATCAGTCCCCGGGATCAAAGGAGACAGAACTCAGGTGTGAGCTTTTATCTTCACGTATTTTGGAGTTTCCTTGAAGTTTCGTTTAATTCTGCTCTAATGGTTGGGTGTTGTGGAGTTGCGCTGGTTTTGTACATGGATTTCTACCAATAAATCTGAAAAATCCCTGTTGCCTCAATTTCACCGGAAGTCTTTTGCTTTCATTGTTTGAAATCAGCAAATTTTGATCTTGAACATCTCACTGAAAATTTTATACCTTGCAGATTATTGAGCATACAAGAGGAAAATTTCAAAGCGCGGAACAGCACCGCCATTTACACCTGAAGGAAACTATTTTAAGTGTCAATAATAAAATTACATTACAGAAGAACAACCTGAATCTTGAACGTTCTCCTGCATCATCAGCATTATTGTCAGTTATGCTCCAGCTGAATAATCTTCCACTGGGGATGATGTAAGAGGCAAAAGATTTCAAAAGAGATGTGTGTGCCATCGAGCACTAGGAAAGTGAACATCATTTTGCTGTTCCAGTTTCGCCTTAAAATATTTTTTCATGTTTGGACTGAATTTTAAGTATACCGTCACATGTATTTAGTTTTTTTTAAATTTTCCTGAAGTTAAAGCACAGTTAATTAAAATCCTGAAATGCCAAGAGTTTTGTTAATAATTTATCTGGCTTCAAAGCAAATTTCTTGAGTGTAATGGTGAAAATATAAATATGCAGTACCAAGATTCCATTTCCACAAGTTTTGGTGTGGGGTTTTTTTCCCCGTCTTTTTCTAAATGACCATTTTAGAATGCATTTAGCTGTGGTTCTTTTAAGATCTTTTTCTCCTAAACTTAATGTAAATGTACAAACACGGCCCTGCAAACCCACAAATTCCAAGACATTTAAAAATCTTTCTTTAAAAATTATTATTACCACAATTATTGTAACATTCAAGGGCTAAAAATCCAGGGATTTTGGTGCGCCTGTGGTACTGACCTGATGGAAAGGGTGTGAGGGGCAATACATCTGCTGCACTGGGGGCTGGTAGCAATACAAACCAGGCTGCCCTTCCAGGGGGGATGTCCTGAGCTTCATGTCTGAATCCTGCCGGAAAATATTCAAGGAATGACTCATTAGAGAAAACAGCTCAGTTTAAAATAGGATAATTCTGTTTGTCGCTGTCTGGATTTGCCTTCATTATATTGATTTTTGGGGCTAAATTCTGTTTGGGTAAGGGTTAATAGAAGTTGGTTTATGTTCTGATGGTGCAAATCTGGGGATGACCCATCCCTGGCAGTGTCCAAGGCCGGGTTGGACGGGGCTTGGAGCAAGCTGGGACAGTGGAACGTGTCCCTGCCCAGGGCAGGGGGTGGCCTGGGATAATCCCCAAGGTCCCTCCCAACCCAAACCACTCCGTGATTCCACGAAGAACCAATTCCTGCATTTCCATAATNCAAATTAGACTTGGTTTGACATCCGCTATTAATAAATATCAGTGCTATTTTTAATTATTTTGTTATTAATAAATATCAGCGACCATCAGATGAAGATTTTTCAGAAATCCTGGCTTTCCCTGCAGCCTGGAAGTCATTTAGGAGTTGGAAGTTGGGTGCTGGCAGAAGCAGGGGAGGTACCAAATAGAAATTTGGGAGTAGTCACACGTGCCTGTGAAGGGCTCCTGCTGTGCTGCCTCTGCGTCCTGCACATCCTGCAGCCCAGGGATTTGGGAAGACAATGGGAATTTTTTTCCATCAGCTGCTCACAGGTTTTGCACTGAACTCCTCTGACCTAGATGAGTGTTTATCCAGGAAATGAGAGATTTAGATCAATTTCCTCCTTAACCTGGATGGCTTCAATCCCCAGGTATGTTCCCTGACAACATCTTTCCATTCCCCTTAATCCAATTAGGATTTTTTTTTAAAAAAACTCCTCTTTCANCGAAGAACCAATTCCTGCATTTCCATAATTACAGCTTTAAAAAAGGAAATCCCAGGCCACCTTCCGTGCAAAGAGAAACCCAGAAAATGTCAGGCTCTGTTTATCTTTTAATTTTTTTTCCCCCTGCACGCACAAACCGCACACTCCAGCTTTCACTCCTGAGTGTGCGCAAGTGTCTCCCTCTGTTTGCATCCTCCCTGATTTTATCTTGCAGGCTGGCAGTCCCCCCAGCTGGCTCTGGAATTTTGGCCTGAGCTGGAGGGTGAGGTCTGTAATGTGCAGGAAAGGTGGCAGAGAAAAATCACACNAAGGGCTCCTGCTGTGCTGCCTCTGCGTCCTGCACATCCTGCAGCCCAGGGATTTGGGAAGACAATGGGAATTTTTTTTCCATCAGCTGCTCACAGGTTTTGCACTGAACTCCTCTGACCTAGATGAGTGTTTATCCAGGAAATGAGAGATTTAGATCAATTTCCTCCTTAACCTGGATGGCTTCAATCCCCAGGTATGTTCCCTGACAACATCTTTCCATTCCCCTTAATCCAATTAGGATTTTTTTTTAAAAAAACTCCTCTTTCATTTGGTAGCCCACGAATTCTTCCTCTCCCAGCCACTGAGAACCAGCTCAGGGCCCTCCTCTGGCAGGTGGAGTTGTTCTTTTTGGCTGCAGTAGATGATCGAGATAAACTTTACACCTTGGATCACAACAGAGATATTGTGGAGATACTGGAGGGTAATTTAATTTGCTTTTCAGGGATCTCTGCTGCCCTAAATAGGCAGCTGCCTCTATCTAGTATTGGACTCAGCCCAGGTAACTTTACACTGCGCGTATAAACAGAGCTGGTATTTATTTTTTGGTGGTACTGATGTCTTGGAGTTCCTCTTTTATTTGCACTGAGAAAAGTGCAGATGAGCTGAGGTGTTATAGCAAATCTGCTCCACATCCTCATGCTTGAAAACACTGTTTTGTGAACTTTTGTCTCTTGAAAATGCCAACTGATGACAAATTCTGTTGTCAGGGAGGATTCGGATATTTAGGATTCGTGTACCACGTCTGATGGAAAATCATTTGTCCTTGTGAAACTTTCTGAGGGATATTTTCCAACGAGGAAAGACCACAAAATAGGGAATTTGGACAAATAAACACAGCTATGTCTGAATACGCTTTCCCTGAGCTTCAGCCTGTAGCTTGGCAGGATAATAAATATCAACCTAGTCACGCTAAGAGACAAGAAAATACTTCTGACAGCGCATTCTGGCCATTGAAAACAGGGAAAATAATTACAAAAAAACCACTGACCATGACCTGCGAGCCGTGCTCCTGCCCCGGGGTGCTGTACTGGAGGCTGCTACACCACGGCTGCTCCGCGGAGATGTTCGGGATGTGGGTGGGAAACGCCTCCGGCTCCTCAGGACCCTCGAAGCCATCGATGCTCCTGTGGTTTTTGAAGGGAGAAGCTTCTGGTGGCAGGGCCTGGTGCGCTTCCTGGAAAACGTCCTCGCTGATCTGCCTCTTGTAAGGGTGGAAGGGGTTCCTGCTGCTCTTGAGGAAGCGGTCGTAGCTCCCGGCAGGGTTTTCCTCGTAGCTGTAGCGCCGGAATTTTTCCGTGCTGAAGGACGCCTTGAATTTGTTCTTGCCGCAGGGGATTCCTTGGCTGGCAGGGTATCTCCCGTGGATTTGGTCCTGGCATGGGGAAGCGGGGCTGGGGCTGTGGGAGGATTCCGAGCTATTCCTTTCTGTCCTGGTGTCTGGCTCATAGGGTTGGCAGCTGTAGCTGGGATTATCCTGTGATGGAATATTGGCATTTATTTAATTAACGTTGGTATTTAAAATCAGTGTGAGCAAATATTTTATTACTTTCGTTATCTACATTCGTTTACATTTATTTACATTATTTATCTACATTTATTTATAGAAATCANTGGGCTGAGAACTGGGTTCAACCAAGATGTGTAAAAATGGGAGAATTCAGTGAGAATCTTATCATTTCAAGAATCTAATAGCACTTATCCTTCTGCTTTAGAGCATGGTAATAATGACAAGCTCTTATGGTATTTTGTCTAATGAATGAGTATAAAATTATATAGGACATAATAGATATTTTATGTGTTTTATATATAATGTATATATAAATATATAATAGATATAATAAACATATAATAC
>VYZQ01001545.1:51053-66938 GCA_013400655.1 Mystacornis crossleyi
CTGCCTCGAGGGACACATGAACCTCTGCAGGGCTTCAATCTCCAAAGTATTTTATCAAGAGTAGCTAACAAATGGAGACCTTGATAAAAGTCTTTTCCATGCTTAAATATCCCGACTTTTTAAGGAATATCTGAAGCAATAACCTCCCTCAAGAGCTCTGTTGGTGCTCAGAACAGCATCTCTGCTTTCCACTGTTCCTGAACAAATTCCAAATTCAATCTTTTTTGTGGGTCCCTCTACTGAGTGAATCCCTTCAGGCTGAGCACATCCACTGTATTGATAACTGAGACAACAAATGGGCTTTTTCATTTTTCTATCCCAAATTATGGTTAATTAAAGTACCTTATGGGAAAGTCTTAATAGTAATAAAAAGCCAAACTAGATTAAATAAACTACGAAATGCAAAGTTCACACGTTGTAAGGAGGAATTCAGTTCTGTGCTTTTATGAACACCTCTCACTTACAGGCAGGCAAAAAAAAAATTAGGGATTACTCTCACCACAAAACCTCTGGTAACAACACCCTTGAAATAAAGGACAAGAATTTCACAGAAACAGCAAATGTGCCCAAACCCTGTGTGCAAAAACAGTTTTGCAACAAACAGTCTGAATAAACAGTCCCTGTTTTCTTGAGGAAACATCATTTAAGCAAGAATATTGAATTGTGGACAAGACCTTGAAGCTGTTACAAAATTCTTAATAGAGATGAAAATTAGAAGCAAGAAAAAGGTTGAAATTAATGAAGAATCATCCAAGTCCTGTGTTTTCCTGTATCATTGTGCAGTTTATGAAGCCCAAGAGATTCCTTCAGGGAATCTCACTCCTCCTCTAAACAGGGATTTTGTCCATTCCCCCCTCAGTGTGAAAAATCAACTCCTTTTTTATAATAGAANGTCTATTTTAACTCTTTTGGGGATATTCTTCCAGCTTTGTGAAAGTTGTTTCTCCTGAAAGAAAAACAAAACAAAGCCGAGTTTCTTTCCCCAGTTCTCTTCACTCCTGAGTGTTTGGAAACACATTGTCCAAGACATTCTGATTTAAATGTTTGATGCAAAATTTTTGCAAAATTTGTTTATCCAGGATGGATTTTTTCAGCCTTGTGAAATGTGAGGGGCTTTTATATTAATTTTAATTTTTCCTCCGCAAAACCACAGAGGGGAAAATGCCCAAATTTGTGATGGGCAGACCCTGCCTCGAGGGACACATGAACCTCTGCAGGGCTTCAATCTCCAGAGTATTTTATCAAGAGTAGCTAANAAAAAGCCAAACTAGATTAAATAAACTACGAAATGCAAAGTTCACACGTTGTAAGGAGGAATTCAGTTCTGTGCTTTTATGAACACCTCTCACTTACAGGCAGGCAAAAAAAAAATTAGGGATTACTCTCACCACAAAACCTCTGGTAACAACACCCTTGAAATAAAGGACAAGAATTTCACAGAAACAGCAAATGTGCCCAAACCCTGTGTGCAAAAACAGTTTTGCAACAAACAGTCTGAATAAACAGTCCCTGTTTTCTTGAGGAAACATCATTTAAGCAAGAATATTGAATTGTGGACAAGACCTTGAAGCTGTTACAAAATTCTTAATAGAGATGAAAATTAGAAGCAAGAAAAAGGTTGAAATTAATGAAGAATCATCCAAGTCCTGTGTTTTCCTGTATCATTGTGCAGTTTATGAAGCCCAAGAGATTCCTTCAGGGAATCTCACTCCTCCTCTAAACAGGGATTTTGTCCATTCCCCCCTCAGTGTGAAAAATCAACTCCTTTTTTATAATAGAATCTTAAATTTTTGGGAGCAGCTGGCTCTAAAGAGTTTGAAACTATGCTCATTTCTTCTCTTAAAATATTAAATTTCAGCGATACATAAAACATAATTAACTGATCTAAGGGGATTACCACATTAAAGGCCGAGACATAAACCTAAACCTATTACAAAAGCAGTTCTGTTTTCTTATACATAAAAAATAATGCAAATTAAACTTTTTATAGGTGTTTGTTTTCAACACATAAAGCACAGCTGATAAAGAATATTCATTAAGAGACTAGAAATACAGTTCTGTATTATTGCTGACGAGGTCCTCTGATGAGCAATTTCAGGAGAAAGAAGGAGAATTGATATTTTAATATATATTTAGATTATATAAACCCTCACAAATCTGTATCAAGTTTGGTAATTGCAACAGCTCAACATTTTGCCTCCTCTTACAGACCTCTGTGGGTAATCAAATTTTCACTTGTTCCAGTGTTTTAGTTTTCTTGGATTTTCTAAACAACTATAGGGCTAAATTTATAATATTACAGTATTTTGGGCATTTTAGAGAGTGATGCAAAACCAGAACAAAGAGTCATGGATTCAGTAGGAGAAAAAAGATGTCAACATAGGAAAGCAGAAACCTGAACAAAGAGACTTTGTAGATGTTTATTCAAGAATTAATGTCTTGAAATTAGCGAACACACTTATTTTAAAATTTTGTTTAAAATTTTTGCATTCACATATTTACACCCTCTGATTTAATATTTTTTCCTGTTAAACCCGGATTTTTTTCTTCTTTTTTTTAAATTTTGAAAAATTTTTAAATCTTCTTAATTGTGGCAGCTTATCAGCTGTGAATGGGAAATGCCTTTTACAGCCAAGGAGATTCGTGCTTGGGGTGAGTTTGATCTGAGTTTGTCATAAAGGAATTTCTGTGTGAGGAGTTTTTGTCAGCTTTAGCTGCTCTTTGCTGGTGAAGAGGGGTAAATTTCTACTTGGAAGCAGCCTCATACTTTGCTTCCTTTGTCAACATTATTTTTTGGGGGGGGACTGAAGATCTCACTCTATGCTCAAAGACCATTTTCCTCCGTGGTTGGGAGTCTCTAGAGCAGAGCTAAAAGGTGTCTGGCGTTCAAAGCCTTAGTTTCCAATTCATACCAAGGTCTACAGAGCAGAAATATCATGGAGAAACCCAGAGTCACAGAAAGCTGAGGCTGGGAGGGATTTCTGGAGATGACCTGGTCCAGCTCGCCCTGCTCAGTGCCAGCTCAGCTGGGTTTAAGCGCAGACTAGAGCAGGAAAAGAGTTAAAAAATACAAAGCACGTGCTTGGTTCCTTCTTCTGTCAGGGAAATCCAGGCCCTGTGTCTGTTCCAAACCCTGTGCGTGATGTTTGGGCATTAACATCACTGATGAGCCCAGCATCGAACTCGCTCAACCAGGGCAAGGGAATTCTTATGGGTTCTCTCATTTGGTTTTCTTTACAGCCTTTCTTTCCCTCTCTCTCTCCAAATTAAATAATGCCAGTTGTCACTTTTCTTATTGTGGTCCCTGGTGTATCTCAGGTTTTTTTGGGGAAACTCGGTGCTGCCGGAATGGGGTGTGTGCCAGAACTTCAATTTTTATCAAGAATGCAGATTGGTAGTTAAATAAAGGTAAAAGCTTGACTCTTACAGGTTTCTTATAAAATCACAGGCAAGTATCATAGACGCATCACATGCTTGTTTTTCAGAACTCTGTGATGGTAAATTTGATTATCCATATTGTTAAATTCATGGAGTTCACCCCGACACTTCCTAGCTTCACTTTCAGATTTACACATCATTATTTACAGATTCCACACTTTCATTCTCTGTCAAATTCCACTTTGCCATTCTCTCTCAATTTTTTTTTTTAAACCTTAACAATGTCTTTATTTGTGGGAAAATATTCTATTCCTATACACCTGATCTTTTACTATTTTTTGCGGAATAGTATTTTGTTGAACATATTTTTTTAAATGGCTTTTTCTCTGGGGGCTTTCAACAATGAGGAACATCATCAGTTTAAGCCAGATTTCACAGCCTCTGTTACAGTCCAGTTGACTGTATGGACAAATCTGTTTCTGCATGGACAAATCTGACTTATTTTCCCTGTTGAAAACAGGTTCCTGCTGTATTTTGGTAGAGTCAGAGATGAAAAGCAGCAGGTGACAGAATTATGCTGGGTTTTAGCTGTTAAATTTGCTGAACACTGAGCTGCAGGGCACTCTCACCTCTGTGAGGATGGGCAGAAATCTAGAAAGTTTTACTTGTTTTTAGGAAGAATTCTAGAGTGTTTTAACCACTGAATGAATTTTTTTTTTGAGGCAAAGAGCTTTCCCAGACAGGTATTTTATGCTGTGTGCTAAAGTGATATATACCCATGGACAGTGAATTTAAATAGATTTAAATAAGTGGTATTATTGCTCAACACCTCACAAGACTGTGTGCAGACTATCCAAAAAAAAAATTACTTTGCATGAGTGGCTAATCTTGGAAAAGCTGGTCCTGGTTTGTAATTTTTCAGTGCTTTGAAAGGTTCTTATAAAAGACATTGGACAATAGTGTTTGCTGCATGTTCCCAAAACAGAACCCGGGTGTCACAAAGCTGACCCCAAACCCATAGGGTAGAGCAGGTGCTCTCTAGACACTCTGCATTTCAAAGGAAAGGNTTTAAAAGAAAAAAAAAAAAAAAAAAAAAAAAGAACCCATCCCAAATCTATTCCTGGGTGGAAAAGTAGGGCAAACATTAATTACTGACCTTAAAGCACAGTGGAAAACTAACGGGGCATTGCCAAGTCAGAGGGTGAGAAATTCTGGAATATTAATGATGTTTGCCTGTGATCTCATCCGTGGAAGAATACCTGTGTTCTCACCTCCCAGAGGACAGGGCTGAGGCTTTTTGAGGTCTCCAGGTTCAGTGGCCCCAATTAATTTCATTCTGGTGAATTTTAGAGAATCAGCTGAAATTACTGCAGAGCTGCAGGTCTGAGAATTGGCTGGGTACAAGTGGATTTACCAGACTGAAAGGAGGTAAATCACTCCCTGTCCTCAAAGTGGAAAGTGTGAGGGAATTACAGGTGGCAGATTTAACTTAAACTCCTAGGAAAGGACAGAATTTAAACCCCCCTGAACTAAAGCGGGGAAAAAAGGCAAAAGTAGAAGCTATTATGAATTTGCTAAGGAGGAATCGGCCTGGCAGTGTAGTTTCCCTGGATATTGGCCTTGCAAGGAGACAATAATATAGATAATACAGCTGGATATTAGTGAGGCTGCTCTGCTGTTGCCTGGGATGCTCTCATAAGCAAGCCAAGAAACTTTATTTGAGATAAAAGTCCAGCAAAGAGGAGGTAAGGCTGGGTGGAACAGAGCATTAGGGGTGGTTAGAGACTGGCTGCTGTCAGAATGAAAGGGGTTTTGGAGTGGATTTCTTCAAGAGCCTGCCACTACTTGGTATTTTCACTAATGACTGGAGTGATAGGCTGGAGAGGAGCTCTAATCAAATTTGGAGACAATTGGAGATGGGAGGCTTTGCCTACGTGTGTGGAGGGCAGGATTAATATTCAAAAGGAGCCAGGAAAAACAGTCTGAAGAACGCCAAATGCAGCTCAATAATAACTGAGCTCAGCATCCAGGCAGGAACAACCAATCCTGCAGACAGCGGGCGAGGAGAAGGCGACAATTCTGTGTGGAAAGGTCTTGGGGTTTTAAAGGGTTGCAGGCTGAGCCCAAATCAGCCACACTGTGGCATTAATGAAACGGGCAGACAGGCTGGCAGGGATGAGGTGCTGAGAGGAATGTGCTCTCTGAGACCTGGGAAGGGAAATCCTCTTGGTGTCAGCTGAAGGTTTGGGATTTGGTCAGCGCATTTTGAAGCGCTGCACCCCGGGTTGAAGTCCGCAGGAGAGGAGGGAGAATGGTCAGAGCCCTGGAAATTCTGGCTTAGGAGGAAGGACTTAGAGAATGAAGGTTGTTTAGTCTGGAGGATAATTTACACTGCAGGACATTCCAGCTCTTTTTTCCCCCCCTCTTCCTTGCTCTCCTTACCAGCAGCTCGGGAGGACAGTGCCTCGCTGTTTAATTATTCCAGCTGGGAAAATAGCAAATTATTTCCTTCTATGAATTACTTGCATTCCTGGGAGAACAGGTTCCTGTCTAATATTTCTGGCATCCTACCATTTGCCCACAGAGGGGAATGTTGCAGGGACCTGTCCTGGCAGGTCTGTTGAACCAGCAGTTAAGAGTTTGCAGGGCAGGGATACCTACCCATTCCAGGAGTAAAGTACGGGATAGGTGTGGAAGTTGTAAGCTGGATGAGCTCCTTTGAGAGGCTCTAACAAACTGGTGAGGCAGCAGTACAGAGGGAAACAAATTGGGTTAAAATGACAGCATGTTCAGCTTCATTACATGACTCTGCTGGAACCTCACCCTCTATGCTTCATTCATTTCTGAGCACTTCACCAACAGAAAGATAATAATGCTCTGCGTTGCAGTAGCCCTGTCTCATCCAAACAGCTTGAAATGATTTTACATATATTTACTGAGCCTCAGAAGGCACTGCTGAGGTTTGTAAAGGCTGCACAGGGATCACTTGGCTAACCACACATTCAGCAGCTCCCTCCGGTACTCAGCAACATCCAGCAGGGCCCAGAGAATGCAGGTTTTGTTTGAAAATGCAGGGAATTTAAAGATATGTAATGACCTTATGTGCTGTTAGTTTGTTGACAGAATGCAAAAAAGAGGGACCAAACCAGACAGCTCCAAGCCCTTGCATCCTGAATAAAATAAAGAATAATATATTCTGTCACAGTTGTTTGGAGCAGCCTGGTCTAGTGGAAGGTGTCCCAGCCCATGGAACAGATGAGCTTTAAGGTCCCTTCCAATACAAGCCATCCAGTGATTTTATGGTTCCGTGTGGGCTCTTTGAATTGTTTTTCAGGGAATAATACTGGCATATAATCACCTGGGGAAGGAGGACAGGTTTTTTGAAAAAAGGGGTTTTTTTTGGAAAAAGATCCAGCAAACACAGAGCTCCGGGTCATAGCCAGGTCTCAGCTCCCTTGGCATGATGGAAACAACCACTGCTGGTATCTCATGTGTGACCAGGAGACTTGGGTACACAAAACAGGTGAAAAAAACCCAAAATGGGCAATGCTATGCACGGGACTTAACTGATTCTAAAGAAAACAACAAAAAACGCCAGGATGTTTGTCTGTGGGGTGAGGAGACAGCTGGGGAAGTAGCAGAGGATGTGCTAATGAGGGCATGACTTGGATTTATGCATGAAATGTGGCAAAAGAGTTAATTATTGCCCTAATCTTATTGGAAGTGGCAAGGTGTCTTTGATCAATAGGACTGGCCAGGACTTTGCTTTTTGTTTCCAAAGGAAGCAGCGCCCTGTGGCTGGCAGCACATCAGGGCACTGACCCCACAGCGACTAGGGAGGGAGAGCAGCCCCCCACAGCACTGATCCCGGCCCACAGATCCGTGGAATTGTTTGGGTTGGGAAGGGCCTTAAAGCTTAAACCTTCCACTGGAGCGGGCTGTGGGAATTTATTCAGGGTACCTCAGCCTCCCTCAGCCTTGCGGAGCTCTGGCAGCTCCCGGCCTGCTCTCAGACACAGCCAACACGAGGAATTCCTTGGGAAGACGCGGCCCCGACCGTGCTCACGGAGGCAGCAGGAGAGGAGGATGTGATTTGTAGCTCTCTCCTAATCTGCGTTATCTCCGTAATTAATCTCCTTGTCTTTGGAGCTGATGATTTTTGAGAGCAGAGAGGTGTGTTTGACCCAAATCTCAGCGCTGGGGCTGTCTGAGGAGCAGGAAAGGGCAAAGCCACCAGCAGCAAATCCTCTCTGCTGGCAATCCCCCACATTCCCTGGGCTTTATGGGCACTGACCCCCCCAGCTGCTGTTCCAGCTGTGCCACATCCCAAACAACTTTTCCTCACTCTCCGAGGGGCACAGGCAGCGAGAGGCAGCTCCAAAGCTCCAGCAGGAGCCAGGCTGGAGCGTTTTGCATGTGTAATTGTTGGGTTTGTAAGCAGGACAGAGCAGTGCCTGTAAAAATCCTTCATTACTCACTTCGGGGCTTTGAGTCCCTGCTTTTTAAAGGGTGAACACCTGTGGTGGTTTTAAAAAAAAATTTATTTTGTTTGGGTTTATTTGAAATTTTATCGTTTTTAAAAATGTCTTGCATGGGCTAAGGCAGAACTTCGGCCTTCCAGCCTGTCTGTGGTCACTTCAGGCTGTAAGCAAAGGATCATTTTCATTCTAACATGAATCAATTATCAATGCTTTTTGCTTGGAAATTTTAGATTGTTTCAGAGTTTTTTTGGAGGCCGTATCGCTGCCTCCCTGTCCTTGGTCATTTACCAGCACATGAAATCAGGTTAAGGGAGTGATTTCACGACTGAAAGTAGTTCCGCATGACACCACTTCTTGTGCGAAATATCTGGAATTTTGTGGCCAAAAACATTAGAATATTGTTGTTGTGGTTAATGTTTGGTTTCCAGAAATTCTAAACAATCACATTTTCTTTTAATTTCTGTTTTACAACACAGGTGCTCTGAAATGACACAGCATTGAAAGCACATTTTCTGATTTTTTAAAATGTTTTTTTCTTGTTATCCCCATACCTGAGCTCAAACTATTGTCCTAAAAAAGGAAAGCCTGTTGTTACCAGGATTAGAAGGACTTGACTTCACGTAGGTGAATCTTCCCTCTCTCTGCTCTTTCCTCTTGCAGTAATATCAAGAGTTTTATGTGTTCCTGGCAGGTTCCTGTGCTGCACCTACCACGGTGGCATTTTACAGATATTTCCATTTACTCCCCAGAGTACTGGACCGACCCCTGTCTCCAGCACGTGGCTCCAGCAACATCCAGGAACTCAGCAGTATCACACCAGAATCTGTGTTCATGCCCAAGCCAGGACTTTCTCACACTCTACTTCCACATTTGGAGCTCGGATTCTTTCATTTACACTAATCCCACTTCTGCCAGTGCCCACCTCCCCTCACCAGGATAAACAATCTGCTTTTATTGTGTATTTGCTTGGCTGCATGTATCATATCTGGCTGCCAGAAAACGTCACAATCCTTTACTCCTTCAGAAATATACTTTATGTGTCCAATATTTTTTGTTCTTTTATGCCCATAAGCAGTTACTAACAAATTAAATACATTTTCAGCCTACACCTCACCCAGTTCAACATATCCTGTATAATATTCAAATTAGAAACATATGATCCTGATAAACCAAACTGAAACTTTTATAAAGTCCAATTCCCCAAGGTTTAATCTGCTGTCCAGTAAGGCAGGAGGGTCAAGAGTTGAATGACAGATGGTTGTTATTTATAGGTTTAGATAATTATTGTGTTTGTAACACAAACAGTCCCTTTCTTGCTGGAAATCTAACAGTCTGAAACTAAAAAGTGAAAAGGAAATGATATAAAGAAATAAGAATTCAGTTTCTACTTGCAGCGCTCAAATTCAGTCATTCCTGCACTCAACACATCCTGGCTTCTCTCCGGATGTCCCTTCAGTCACCTTTCCATATAGGAACAAATCTAAACCAAGTTTTCATCCTCTGCTACAGAACACACGAGGCAGAAGCACCAGATTTAAAACAGCAATAAAAACAGGCTCAGTTTCAAAACACAGAACTTCCCAAGTTTTTAATTCACCACTGAGAAAGTTAGATACAAATCTCTTAAGGATTGGTGAGACACGAGCCTTCCCATATTTTTCCAGAAATACTTTTCTTGGTTTGTTATTTAATTCCCCTGTTTGGTTTTTTGCTTTCAGGTAATGGTAAACACTTCCAGCTTTCTTTATAATTATGGAGCAGAAGGATTGGATTGAGTTGCACCCAAGACAAGAAAAGCTACTTTTCTCCTTTGGGAAGTCACCTCCAATCTTCCTTTCTCCCAGCACCAATGGATCCATTAACTTACCTGGTGTCTCCTTGGCTCCTTCTCCTGCTCCTCCGCACTGCTGGCTGATAAATACCTACGGGAGCTGCTGGGATGGAGGTGCTGACCTTCCCCTTCCCTCAGCCTGGAGTTCTTCAAAGTCAGCCTCGGGGACTTCACATTAAATAGAGGAGCCAAGGCAGCAGAGCTCTGCTCCCCCTTCCGTTTGGCTTTCACGGCTGAGTTCTAAAAAGCTGCACGGAGTTGTCAGAGGTTTCCTCTTACCTTTTTACTGAAGCACAACGGCGTGGTGCTGCTCCAGGACAGGATTAGGTCATTCAAACAGCCCTGCAGAGAGAGTGGAGGCTCAGCGGTACAGAGGCTCCAAAGGCTGGAAAGATCTGATCTTACATCAGGTGAGAGAAGGCAGCTGGCTGGGCAAGCCAATAATTATGATATCAGCTCTTGCTCGCCTCAGGCAGTCCTGCATTTAATAAGAATACAAATATGACTAAGCTGCATTTTTTTTTTCCTTGTTCTCTTCGTAATTCTTCAGAGAAGTCGGGCAGGTATTGAGCTCTAACTGTCTGGAAAGAGAGCGCTCCCTCTCCACCTCTCTGTTTTCCTTTTGATTTAAAATACCCATCTGTTACCGTGTTTTGCAAACCTATTATCCACCTGTGGTTATTAAAAACACTCTTTCCTGGCATGAAGTTTGCCAGAGGATCCCAAAGCCTCCAGCTCCCAGAAATAGGTGCCTTTCTCGCGTTTGTTCAGCCTGAACTCTCAGCATGGAAAGGAACCGTGGCTCCACGTTGGAATGTCAAAACATCTTGCACTGTTTAAAGCATCAGAGGAACGCTACAAAACCCGTGCACTCAAGATTTTATCCCTTCCCAAAACCAGAGGGCCTTAGCAGGGTCATAAAACCAGGACTAAATCAGAGGAATGGGTTTCTGTGGGCCTGTGTGCGTACATGTACTTATGTGGAGAGGTTTTTTTGTGTGCAGATCCATAGAGAGGAACGGGAATTGGAACCTGAAGTCACAGGAAGGTGTATTCCTGCTGCCCTTACCCGGCTTTGTGCACACTCTCCAGTCCCCTGATCACACCTACTGTAATAATACTCACATACCTCATAGGGTGTTGTGGGGATTAATTAATGTTTGTAAAGTGCTTTGAAGATGAAAAGCCCTGAATGAGTGCTAAATATAATTATCGTCATTCCACAAAACAGTAGAAACATCTCTGTGGCCCCCAGGTCATTGTATAGGTACACCCATGTTTATCTCCCACGATTATGGTCAGATACTGAACAAGGTATTGAAACTTTGATAAAAGTTCCCTCTCTGTCCTGGAAGATGTATTTAAATTCATGCTGCTCAAGAAGTGGTTTTTTGTGAAACTAGTTGGAGAATATTTTACTCTGATTTGTGACAGGAAAGCTCTGCCAGGGCGTCCAAATGCCGCAAAAACAGGCGGAGGAAAATCCACGTTTTCACCTGCGATGAATTATTTCCTATCAAGGGTTTGCCAGTTTGATTTTATTAAATCTATCAGAGCCTTCTGATACTAGAAATGAAGACTTTGTCAGTTATTCTGCTGGATCTTGTAGAGATGTGGGCATGCAGTGTTGGTGGATGTGCTCTTTCCCGTCTGGAAGATCCCAAAGATAGTGCTGGGTAATGACCTGTTTTTTCCAAGGACTTTCACGTTTGATGTTCCTCAGAGTTACGTGTCCAAAGCTGGCCGGGAAGCTTCTGAGATGACTGGGACTACACTCGGCACACTTACTACATTATTCCCAAATTCTGCACCACCTTTAGTTTCCAGTTCTTACTGTGATGGATGGGACAGACAAATCTGAGATGGTTTTTGCGGCAGTGACAGCCCAGCACCGAAGCCACCCCTGGCCTGAGTGTCCCCCCAGGCTCTTGGGGTGCAGCTGCTGCAGCCGGGGAGCTCCTGGTCCCTGAATTGGCTGCTCTAACACCACCTTGGTGGGTGTGTTCGCTGGAGCTGGAGTCACAGGTCGATTGCAGTGCAGAGATAAGAGCCTGAATGAAAGCGAACCCCCGGCTGGGGAGCATTATCTCTTCTTTCCCGGGAGAACCAGCAGCAGGAAGTACCTGGAGGAAAGCAGGGTGTCAGAATTCGCTGCAGGTTTCCCTGTCTCTCACCAGCGTGTGTCACAGCCTTGGGTCAACACCCGCTTTTGTGGGAGTGAGGAGCACAGCCCACCTACCAGCACTGCTTCGTGGGGTCTCTCCTTTTGAGTGGCAAAATAGTTTTGTGGCATTTAAAGCCAGGTTTGGTTGTTTTTTTTTTCCTCACAAAATTTTGTTTACAATAGTTTGTTCTTCAAGAGATGAAGCCAAACAACAGCAGAGATCAAGATGTTTGCATCAGAACAACTTTGGTTTTGTCAGATCCAGACTAGACAACTGTAACGTGATAACTTTATATCTCTCCTTGTCTGGGCTTTTATGGAAAGAGGGAGCTGTGGATTTGCTGTACTGGCAGCTATGCTAAACTGTTAAATTCTGTTCCCTAATCTGATATTTAATTCTAGGGGAAAAAAAAAATTAAAATTGCAGCCATCAAAGCTGCAAAGTAAATACTCAAAATGCGAGTCAGTGGAACCAATTCAGTGGTGTCTGACTGTGTCTTCAGTCTGAGGTAACAACGTCAGGTGGAAATGGTTCCCATCTACTTCCACCAGGGCTCAGCTGCCCAGTGAAGGTGACCAAAGTGGGAGGGTTGTTTGGTACTTTCATGTAGGAAGCACTGGGGAGGGAAAAGAAGTGACAGCCTGAGCTGGCGTGAGGTCCTTGTGGTGTGTCCAGAATGAGCAGCTCAAGATCCTGTTCCCTGTTGGTTTCCCTCATTTAGGGGGAGCCATCCTGCCCGATCTGCTGCCTGTCGTGCTGCGTTTTGGCATCTTGGGTGTACGGAGTTGTTTTGTACTGGAAGTTGGAAAAATATTATTATCCTCCTTTTCCACAGTTTGATCCTTGTCCTAAAAGCTTTCCCTGGCCCGGTGCGCTCCAAAGGAACCGGATAAGCTGAGCTCAAACACCTTGTGTGCAATTCAGAACGTTTGGTCAATTATAGCATTTAGTATTCTTCAATTCCTTCACATGGAAAAGCACTGCTGACCTCATTACAAACCCCTCCTGCTATTTATAATTGGCAAGAACAGTCTTGTTGATCTGGAAATTTGTCAGCGAGGAGTTCTCCCTATGAACTTCACTTTTTGCCCAGCCAAAGCATAAATTAATCCCTTTGATTAAATATTCCTGCTTAATTTAGTAGTGGGATAATTGCTTATTTTTAATACATTGTTTATATTTTATTATGCAGTGATGGCAGCAGTATTTGTTATCATAAATAGCTTTGCAGGCTTACAATTTTTGTATCCTAACATTTGGATGATAAGCTTACAAAATGACTTAAGACGTAATCTAACCAGCTATTCTGCCACCATTAAATAGGAAAAGTGGCCCAGCATCTCTCCCTTGGGATCACCTGAGGGAAGACACACCTGGGTGTAACTTTAACCGTCTGCTGGCTGCCTTTAAATAGTAGTCAGGGCTTGCTTTTTATCTTCTGAGATATCCCTAGGGAATACACACCTTGGTTTAACCTACATACACTTCAGTCCATTTCTGTCCCTCAGAAGTAATCACAAGTGCATTTATCTGGCAGTTTAATGTGTCTAGAAAAACACATTGGTCAAAGTGAGCTTAGCATTCCAAATATTTCACCGGATCACAGGATGGTTTGGGCTGGAAGAGACCTTAAAGCCCATCTCCTTCCACCCCCTGCCATGAGCAGGGACACCTCCCACTAAACCAAGTTGTTCCAACCCGGACTCGAACAATTCCAGAGACTCTAGAGAGTATAATTCTCTTTCCCCTCTTCTTTTGGCAAAATGTATCTGTCTTTTGCCTGTTATTGTTATAGAGGAGCTGTGAGCTGGAAGAGTGAAGGACAAAATTCACCAGGGAGACCTGAATTACGGCCTCCAAATCTGGCACGCCCAGAAGATGCTCTTTTGTTGGCATTTGCAGAACTTTCAGCTTGCTAATTGTTCAATCTTAAATTAAAATACAGAGAACCATCATTATACACGAAATATCATTTCCTGACCAGTGATTTAGTGTTGCCCATAAAGCGCAGCATGGGCAGCAGTGTGGCAGCCAGCGTAAGGTGTTATTTTGTTATTTTGGAAATGAGGATGCGCTCAAGGCACGGTGTTAGACTTGACTCTGTGCCTTTCTGCTCTAGGTGAAGTTCAGGAAGGTGATCTAGACGTGTTACAGCCACTGTGTCACCCAGCACTGGGCTTTGGTTTGCCTTTTTGACAAGGCTGCTGTTAGTGTGCAGCTTTCAGTGCAGGAGGGAGATAATTAATTAAAGAGAGAGAGAGACTGGGCTAATAATTGGGAGTAATAATCTCTGATTGTCCTCACAGGTTTATTTTGTCTTGTGCTTAATTATTTGGTCCTTATATATTCAGTATCAGGACCCTGCATTGTTCCAGGGTAGCTGGAGCTGGATCCTTCTCGTGTCCTCAGGGAGGAATTCCCGTTCCTCCTCGGAGCTGATCACTGCAGAAACATAAAATTTCAGACCTCAGAATCAGGTTGGAATGCCCTGTAACAGATCATAAACCTTCCTCTCTCCTCTCAGAACACAGTTAGTGAAGAGTTGGCAGCATTCTGTCAACTTTCCCTTTTTTGTTGACACTGCACTTCAGAAAAAGCCTTTTGTGATTTTTTTCCTTTTTTTTTTNTTTTTTTTTTTTTTTTTTTTTTTTTTTTTTTTATTTTTTCTGTTACGAGGTTAACAGAAAGGGAGCAGGCTTTCCTAGCCCGCAGCTGCTGGATAAGAGGTACCTTGGCAGGCTGTCTTTGTTTGTTTGGTCTCATGGCTTCTGCATTTTTGGCTGCCAGGCTGTTTCCAACATCACAGAGCGAGGCTGTCGGGGGAGTTTTGGTGACATGGCAAGAAAAGGAGAAAGGCTACCTTACATCAGCTTCCAGAGCATGGGAATCTGATGAATGTCAGAGTCAGGGGAGTAGAAGAATGTGGCCGATGTCCCCAGACAATGATGGGATCCCAGCAGTGCTGCTGATGTTGGAGAGGTTGATCCTCTGTCCCATCACCTCCAACTCCTCTATCTGAACAGAACTTTCTAAAGGTCAGACCACAGCAGATTCAAAGGACAATGCTGCTGCATCCTGGTTTTAAGGCCCTAAGGGACTGTGGGAGTTCCAAGAACATGTGGATCTCCACGGGAGACCTTTGAACCACATGAGTCTTCCCAACCCTGTCCTGTCACACTCATGACTCTGAATATGTTGTGCAGGTTTGGCCACTTAGTGGCTCAAGCACGAGCAGGGAAATGATCACTCATCCATGACTTCATTCTCTTCCTTCTAAGGCTTGCTGCCTGCTCTTTTTATTTTCCATTTATTTTAAGCTGAGCCGTGATTTCAGAGGTGTTGAATAACCCACCTCTTCCCCCACTAATGTGCAACTTTTAGTTCTCGGGGGTTTTTTTTTCTGTTCCTCCTTGCTGATGCTCTGTGGTGGACACGCAGCATCATTTCTGGAGCTGTGGCAGAGCTCAGAAGCAGAATGAGTGTGTGAATAAGGTGTTGCTTGGTGGTTCAGATGAAAATCTTTGCAAGTCACTGCACTTCACAACCCGGGGTGAAACACTGTGCTCTGGCACTGTTCCTTTACAGCAGCCGAAGAGAATCTTGTTTGAATTGCTGGAGTGCCTCTCTGTATCCTCAGCTGCCAGAACCTCCTAAATCCCTTTCAAAAAACTCTGAATTTAGGAATATTGCTCCGGATTTTGCCTCGCTCAACATAATTTTTGTAGAAGTCAGGGAATCCATCAGCTAGAGATAAAACCCTAAACCCTCTTGGTACCACAACCTTTAACCAAGTTTCTCTCCAGTTAGTGACATGATTGGTCCTAAACAGGATGATTAATATTTAGCCAGCTAGAAGACAGCTAACAGTGATTTACTCCTGCCAGAGGCTTAGGCTAGCACATGATTATCTTCTTATAACTGGCTTGGCAGAAAAGTGTGTGTGTGTGCTGGTTTGGTGTTGCCTTTTTTTTTTTTTTTTTAAGCCCCTTAACCACGTCTAATACCCACAACAACTGGACTGTCTTCTTTC
>VYZQ01001547.1:2363-18312 GCA_013400655.1 Mystacornis crossleyi
ACTTTGGAAACTAAAGCGTTTCAAAACATGCCTGGAGCATCACTTTAGAAACAAGCAGACGCACAATATCCCTGTGAGGCAGAACAATGCTATTATACCAATTTCACAGATGGATAAACTTGAACGCAGTAAGGTAAGGTCTAGATCCTGTTTGGTGCTGTGCTTTGATATTTTAGGGGATTAAGCAGCACAGAGAGCCTTTTTTTCCCTAGCAGGAAAGCTGAAAGACAATCCATACAAGGAAATAGAATAGCAGTGCAACTGCAAATGCAGTTACACACACAACAGGCCCATGGAAGAATGTGGCTCACCTGCTGCTGGGCTCCTCTTCTCTGCTGAGCTGCACAGGTAACAAGGATACCAATGAATATTTTCCCAACAAACTGCTTACTTTTTTTTAAACAGCAGTAGAGTCCCATCTGCCTCAAAACACTTCCGTGTTCTCCAAGCTGGCGTGAGTTCAAGGCAGATGTTGCCTCTGCTCCACTCCTTTCACCCTCACCTCAGCAGCAGGGCAGGGTTTGCCCAGAATAACCTTCCTCAAACCTGTGGAGAGCACCCAGGTGTCCTCCTGGCCACGCTCAGGTCTCTACCCAGATCCTCTCCTGAATGTTAATTCTGATCTTCTTGCATGTCCCCTGGAAGAGGCTGCGCTTGGGCAAGGTGACAGATCTTTCTGCATCTGCTGGGCAACAACATTGCTGAATTTGATCTCACTTTTTCACTTTGCACTACATGAAATTTTTAATTGTCTAGTTGAGAGAGGGTGGCAGCTGACAATTGCTTTGTTCAGACTCAGAGAGCTGATAATTCTCTGTTCATGGAACTGGGGCTGTTAATGATTCGTAAGCTGATACTTCCTCACAGTTGATTGTGCACTGTAGACTTCATAATTTGAGCTTGTCATTTTCATTTTTCAGAGGGGAAAAACTGCAACAAAACCTCTGCTTTTCATGGTAGACTTCTCTATAAGTGTGTAATTACACCCTGATGTTCTCTGTGATTTTTTACTTTCCCTGTGATTTGTTCAGCCCATTGAAAGTCAATCTTAATACACTTCCATCAAAATTTTATTTTGTTAGGAAAAAATTGTTTTGTTTTTTCCATGTGACACTGTGAGGATATTGCTTTCTCATATATTAGTACTTTAAATACATAAAAGATTCTCCAAAGAGCATTTACATCAGAGGGAAGCTGTAACCATTCCTATCCTGATAATTACTTCAAGAAGAAGGGACTTGTCATTTCTGCAAGTGACTGACTGTGGAAGAATCTCCATATCCATCCCAGGTCCTCAACACAGAGACGGTAGAAGTCCCCTACAAGGATCCTTCCACATCTTGCAAAGCTTTAATAATCAGACCTTGGATGTCAATGTAAGGGCTGCTTGCAAAATCATAGGGAAATAAACTATTCCAAATCTTGCATCAGCTGACTGCTGTGGCTTTGGCTACTTCAATGAAGTGGCTGAAAGGTAAAGTATTCTGAGTATCTTAGTATCTGATTCTTAGTATCTTATCTTCAAGTAGGCTTTGAAGATTTACTTTAGAATACATTATTGTTCATAAAGGTTTTTTCTTGGTAATGCAAGCCTAAATATTAAAAGCAGACTATTGATTTTAGGTGTTTACATTTTTAAGATGACCATGAAGTCCTATGTTCTGAAAAGCAGGCTATATTCAAGCATCTTTGTTTAGAGAATGCAAATTGATAATAATTTTAAAACAATCTCCTCACAACTGCAACCAGAACCACCTTAGAGACATATATTCTAAACAATTTGTGAGACAGTTCCTGTTAGAATAACACTTAGCCCCAAATGACCAGATTAACACTTTTATTTTATGACTGCAGAATGGAGACAAGAGAAGGTTCAGAGTCTGCCTTGGGTTTACAGCTTGTATTATCAGGGAACCAGACACAAAAAGTGATTTCAGGTGACTAAGTAAAGAATATCAAAAGCTATGAAGTTAAATAAATAAATAAATACATACATACATACATACATACATACATGCATGCATAATATATGGATGTTTCCTATATAGTTGTATTTGTGTGTGAATAAAATTGTAGTTTGTACAATCATCCAGGATGTCCTGATACAATAAATACAGAAAATTTGCTGTCTATAAGGAGCCAGATTGTTTGCAATCACATAATAGCATATTTACTTGATTTTCCATTTCTTTCCAGAGTTTAGGCACTTGGCAAAATAGAAAGGGAGAGATTTTTTCTCAGTGGCCCTTAACATACACAGTCCAGCTTGTTACCTGCCAAAATTGGGAGTTTCAATTCTCTTAAATTTAGAAAATCTCCTACACACATTTTCCATTTCCTAAGGCACTTTTCCAATCACAAGGCCATAAATTTGGGATACAGCTGACCAAAGAAACAAGAGTCATGAAGTCAGCACATAGTGTGGACCCTGATTTTTTTTTTTAACATGGTTGTTAAGAAATCTCTTCTGGGGGAAAGGGAACAGAATTTTACCCCTTGATAATGAAATAATTTCTGTGTTACAACCAAGAATCTTCTCATGTGGAAGACTTTCATACAAGACTGGGATTAAAATGTTTCTGTACCTATGTGGTTTAGGTTTCTTATGTAGAGAACGATCATAGAGCAGATGTAAGTGTACACATTTTCCTCCTGTTTTAAGAATCAAACAGGAAACTTCTTAAGTCTCACTCAAAATTTCTTGCCAGAAGTCCTCCAAACCCTGAGAGAACTTTCTTTCTGTCTTACACATTATTCATATGTTTATTGAGCATCAGTGATATTCTTCATCTTCTGCCCTGAAAAAGAAATCTTGAAAGAAAAAAAAAAAAAAAAGAAAATCAGTATGGTGAGATCATGAACAATCTCTGTGGTACATAATCTGAAAGTTGTGTGACCATCATTATCATTAGCAAATCTGTATTAAATGCATAACTCATGCTCCCTTCTCTGTCAGTTTAATGCTTTTAGAAATCAGTCATGCAAATACCACTCAGATGATTTGATTTAGCAAATCTGATCTGCCCTGTTCTAGAGGTAAGCTGAAGAGTGATTTAAAAATCATAAGGACTGTAATCCCCATTTCTAACTGAATGAATTTCATTATGCAGATGTAGTCAAATATTTTGGAATGTTTAATTCTTCCTAAACTATCTCAGTTATTAAAAGCACGGAAATATTCCCGAGCAATTTTCCAAAGTTCTACAGCTAAACTGTTGTTTGCTGTAGCTATTACAAAATAAGGAAACACACAAAATATTATCTCAATTTACGAAAGTCAGATTTATCTCACCTAGTTTTATCCCCCTGAAAGTTAGACATCTGCCCTGGTTATCTGGAGTCTCTCAACAACCAAAGGAGAGAGGCACATCACGGGAGCATGATTCATCCCTCCTATCTTAAACACCTATCTCACTCTGGAAGCTGATGCAATTTTTCCTTGCTGTTAAAAATGGATGTCTTATTTCCAATCTGAATCTGTCTAGTTTCAGCTCCCAGCTACTAGATCCTGGCATGCTAGATTATTGAGTTATTTACTGTAAAAAATATCTTCTCTCTGTGCATGAAGAGTGCAAATAATCTACCCTTCAAAGAACTGAATAGATGGAGATTCCTAGTTTCCCACTGTATGACATTGTGGTTGCTCTTCAAATAAGTCATGAGAGATAATATTTCTTATCACCCCAACTGACACTGCTGGAAAAAAATAGACAGGTTTCTGGGCACATAAGCTCTTCTTTAGGTCTCACTGAGTTCAAAGCTTCTCTATGAAAAGCAAATTTATTTTCATTTTTGAAAAACCATTTAACTTGACAAATTAAAGCTTTGCAAGGGAAGAAGCACTTCTTACACATAATCGGCACTCTAAGGTTTTAATTCTCCAAAAAGCACCACAATAGTGAGCCAATTTGTCTTCTATTACCAGGAGTGTCTTTCCAGTGTGTACTTAGCAAATTCCATACATAAATGTGATGATTTAAGATCACACTCCTGAAGTTGGGGGGAATCAATGGGATTGTTTCCATTAAATGACTTTCATTTAGGCCTTTTGGTTCAATTCTCTGCACTCACCCAGAATGAAAACTTGTATGGGCATTGAGCAGCAGTCATTAAGAAGCTGTAGTGTGCTTGTAGGAATAAAGTTCACATAAATGGTGAGACAAAGCACACTGTTAATTTGCATTTTACTTTAAAACTCAAAGTGTATTCTAGAAACCCATGACCCTATTATCAAAGGCTAGAAGAAGATAATGAGATTCTAAATAAGGGTCTGAATAAATGAAGGTTTTCTCTCAATTATGAATGGATACACGCTCACTGTTATAGAGGTGTTCTCATGTCACTTTTCTGAAGGTCTTTGTCAAAACTTTCACTTTGTCAGATGAAGGTCAAGGGGACATTTTTATTTTCACAATTACAAGCTCACTGTGCAAAAAGGGTCCCTAATAAAAAATCCAATCCCAAAACAAGGATATTCCAGCAACTTGAGGAGACAACTTTAGAACATTTGGCCTTTTCACCCTCTTGGAAATATGGAACCATTCTTCAGTTCTTAGTTTCCTAACAGATCTTAAATAAATAGATGAAGTTAATACAGATACCCCAGGAGACAAGAAATTAATGGGAAAAAAATAAAAAATAAAGCTGCAGCTGTATTAAAAAAAAGAGCCAGCTTTTTTGTATTTAATTGCAGATACAAAATTAATCTAATTTTCTGAAAAATTCTTCTCATTGGTTTTCTTTTTTATTTTATTCCCTAGATTTCACAACTTTATTTTAAAACAAAGGATACCTATTTCAGTAAACCACAGTAGAAAAACATTTCAGTGGTAGCAAACTTTCTGATATGAGATTTAGGAGATATTCCAGACACCTTCCCCAAGGCCATATATATCTGATATATCCATTATATCTGAGATATAATGATAAGACAAAAGAAATATGTAATTGTTAGTTTAATTACAGTAATTAATACTCTAAGATACACTGTTGATAGGAATAATGTTGCAAGTGGTGCAGGCTATCAGTTTAGTTATGCTGGACAATACACAATATTCTGATCCTTCACAAAATGCCAATTACATCATCAGTAACACTTCTGTCCAAAAATCTAGGTAACAAAAATAAATTGGATATAAAGAAGAATATAATTCCGTCCCTATTGTACATAAAACTATGAGACCTCTTTCCTCTTTTGTGGTGGCATAAATTACATTATTGGCACTGCTTCGTTATTTCTTGAATCTACCTCGGGTTTTCCCTAGGGCACAGCAACTGAGACATGCTTGATTCTCTTTACGTGTCCTGCAACTTGTCAACAAGCTGATGCAATTAGGATTTTTCCTTCCTGGTGGTCGATGTGTGTGCCCTGAGTGATTAGTTTTATTAAAAGATGGACCAGATCTAACATTCTTTCTGGTGACAAGTTCCACAAACTGCAGGTCAATTCAAATCAGAGCCCAGTCACAATTAGTTTGTTGTATTTAGGGGGTTTTTTTGAACCAGCACTCAAGTGAAATTCTTGTGTTGTTTTGCAAACAGTTGAAAATGGAAATTGGCTGGTGGATTAAAATAGAAATTCATAAGCTTCTTATGAAGTATCCCTGCTATGAATAAGGGTTGTGCTGAAAAATCAAACTATTCCTATTATACCCAGTAGACATCTTTCCACCTGAATGATCTTATCTTTTTTTGATCATGTAAGACAAACAAGAAAGATTCTCTGGATTTAGAAACAAGACTAACCCCTTCAAATCCACCAATTTGAAGAGAGAAAGAACAAGTCATTAATTTTATATCCATTTTTTATTTAAAACTGTAACATTTATATCTCTAGTGAAATATGCAGGTTTGTTTCATTGGCAGTTACAAAGCCCTTTTGTGCTGTTATCTTATTCTTTATATTCATGTATCTTTCTTTTCGAAAGCTAACAAATTACAGATTTTTAAACTGTCTCAAATCCTTTAGAACTCCTACACGTTCAAGAACTATACCCACTTAAAACTGTAAAAATTGGGAACTGTGGTAGATATTCTTGCAACTTGAATTTCTGATTTTCAGTTAAATCTTTATTCTCAGATGCAAATGGCTTTGGCTGAGTATAGCTTATTGTAGTCAGAAATCTATCTCAGTAGTTTCACAAAGTTTAGATGAGATTAATTAAACAGATTTTTAATCATGAAACATGAAAAAAGTCAAAATCAAAACTAGGCCTCAGTTTTTCATATTAATTATTGAAATTCAAACTCAGATTTTTATATAGTCATTATTGAACGTGTATTTTATTTCTTAGTTCTGCAGCTGAAGATCAACAACTTGTGAACCTTTTTCCGTGATGTTTGAATCTGTCTGCAATATATTCAGTAGGAATTTTCCTTTTGACAATATTAAGCTGCGAGGGAACAAATAACACAGTGTTTCAGTTTGCAACAGTCTGTGATCACCATTACTCACTCAAAGACAACCCCCCAGGTTATGTGATGTCTGAGGAAAATGTTTAGGAATCCCCAGAGTGTCATATTTTTATAATGGATATTCACACAATTATTCATGCTCTGTCAGATGTATTCTCACGGTACTTTTGCCACTTGCGGTAATTTCTGTCTGCAGTACCTGACGTGACTGACTGAGCCAAGACCTTCATTTCCCCAGGAATGCTCCAAACTGAGAGGCAGTTGCCAATTCACCAAAATATGTTTGGTCAGCAGACAAGATGAGCACAGAGAGGTGAAGTGATTTTCCTGTGGGCACAGGGCATGTGACTGCACCATGTGAGGTGCCGAGCTGGAAAGGGACCCGTGACACCCCTTTTGGAGGACAGGGCCAGTGTGTGCTCCATTCACATCCGCTTTGTTGCTCAAAGGCAATAGAAGAGAGAAAAAAACACCTCTTTAAAGTTGGCTGGCTTCACTGTACAGTTTTGAGGACACCAATAAGGGAATGCCCTCAAGATCATGAGCATAGAAAGAGGGAAAGAAGATATAAGGGAAAAAGAGCAGTACCCAGTGCAAAACACTGACCACATCAAATGTAGCAAGAATCGGAGAATCACTGAGGTTATAAAAGGCCTCTAAGATCATCGAGTCCAGCCATTAATCCCACACTGCCAGAAGAAAGGTTCAGGCAAAACTGCATCAGAAATACTTAACACAGCCCAATAAATCTGATCTCTCCACACCCAACAAAATGGCGAACTAATCTCATCTCACTATAACAACCAAAAAAAAAAAAAAAAAAAAAAAAAAAAAAGGCAAACAACAAACACACATCTGAAAAGCAAATTATCATTATTTTCCAGTGGGATGCTGATACAATATTCTGCAATATTATTTTCGAACAAATTAGATTTTTTAAAATCTACATGTGTAAGAAAATCTCTTTTTTTTTTTTCTCTGAATTATTTACTGACTGTAGAACTGTTTTTTCATTTGGAAAATATCTTCTTTAAATATTTAGAAAAAAATATCTATAAACAACATGCAGTTTTAATTACAATTTATACGCTTGCATTTTAATTGGCTTTTAAACTAATTTAGCTTGTTCTTAAAGTTAATTAAACTCATTGGGGGGAAAATGTTCCTTAATTCAGTTGTGAAAATGCAGCAGATGTGGAGATGTATTTGTGATTGTGTCTATCAGTCTGAACTTATAAGAATCCTTTTAATCTTAAACTCTTTAACAGACCTTAAAACAAAGTGTTTCCCATATGATCAAGGTGCCCAATGCATTTTCTGCTTTCAACGTTAAAATTATACGTGCACAGCACATTATTTTTTAATTAGTTTGTCCTTTCTAAAATTCACTGAAGCTGAATATGACAGGATGCTCCTCTGACTGTATTGTTAGAACTCTGGGACTTGGGGACTATTCACTGTAAGTTTCCAAACATGTAAGTAATTCAAATTCAAAATCAGGGCTTGATTTGAACAACTGTGACTTTTGCAATGAGTTTCTGGCAGGCCAGGGAGCATTTTGGCAGTGAGAAGAGAGAATGCACATTGTCAGGAGAGGAAAATATTAGAAATACATATCAGTTGAATTAGAGGTCACTGTGACATTGCAATTTAATCCTTGACATAGCTTTGAAGCGGCCAAACTGATGTTTACAGCACTTCTGCTGTTGGAGAACTCATCATGGGCTGGCTGCAATTTCTTCAGAGTCCAGAACCCTCTTAGTCCATGCTGAACTTGATATCAAACCAGTTTTCATTTACAGCTGGTGCAGGTGTCTTTACTCCAGTCGTAATTGCAGTTGTCCACCCTGAAAACAAAATTGTTTATTTAGAAAATGGTATGGGAAAAATTTAATTGCCAAATATCAATTTGTGAACTAAGTTCCTTCCAGCCAAATAGCCTGTCATGGGTTGACACCTCTTCCTGCTTTTCAGGTTTTTCTTCCTTTTGGCTCTGTTTCCTGGAGGAAGTGGTTTGCAGCAACAGGTGCTGTAATTTCCTCCAGAACTGGACAGAACCAATCAATTAACTAATTTGAATATCGACAGCTCTATTGAGCCACTTAGAGAAGTGGTACGCCCTGTGAATTCAGATTAAAAGAAGATGAAGGGCGGGAATCTCTCTCTTGCTCTTCCGGCGAAGACAGAGGTAACAGGGCCCGCTCAGCCCCCTGGGGGGGGCTGGGCCGGCCCGGCGGGGCCCGGCTGGGCCCTGCCAACGCGAACCCAGGTGCAGGCCTGGTGGGAGGCCAGGCCGGGCCATGGTCCAGCTCCGCCGCGGGGCCATGGCCTTCACCTTCCTCCCTTCGGCCCCAGGGGTGGGGGGCCACAGCCCCAGGCCCAGGGGTGGCGGGGCTGAGATGCTTCCCCCCCCCCCCCCCTCCCTTCAAACCCAGCTCTGGCTGCAAACAGCTGCACAGCCGAGGCTGCCGCTTCACGAGAGATAACATCCAGTTTTCAAGGTCCCGCACGGGAGGACTGGCCTCTGCAGTGCTGTAAGTTTTTCCTCCGAGATATGAAACCTGCAATCCTTTCCCAGGAAAGGCAAAGACACAGAAGAAAGGACTGAAGCCTAGAGAGAGGAGAGAGAGGAGATGCTAGAAGCTGAAAGCTCTTTTGTAAACCTATGGTGATGGACTCAGATATAGAAACTCCCTTTTAATTTCATTATAAGCTTTTGGGGGGGGAAAGAGCTTTCCAGCTGAGATGAAGATGATTTTGGATTTGTTTTTTCTCTTCTTCTTTTTTCCTGGACTGTTTCAAACCAAGGTGTAGGCCTGAGGTGAAATGCTAACCTTGGCCCCGATCTGATGAGAGGAGCTACCTACAGAAGGACGTTAAATTTTTTACTACAGGTTTTCTCTCTATTAGCGAGGGGATTTTATCCTGGAGATGGATGAAGAGAACTTTTGTTTTTCTGGAAGTGCTTGTCCTTAAAATTATACCCCCTGCAGCTAAAGGTGAATCCTTGAACACGGTTGTGGGAAAAGCTGTGGATCAAGGTAAAGGGACCCTCACATGTCAACAGAAAACCACCCCAGATGGCGGTCGTGCTGTGACGTGGATGCCATGAGAAGATTGTTCTTGTGGAAAAGTTCCATAGCTGAGCAAAAGAGACTTCTCTCACTCAATGGACTGACATAAGATTGTTATAGAGGGGCAAACTAACTGAATTGCTTTTAAGTTTGTGTCTTTATATTACAGGTGGATGGAGGAGGGGCTGGAGAAAAAGGGGCTAATTTGCTTTAATTCCTTTTTATTCCACTTTACTTTTAGTTGTAGTAATAAACTTCATTATATTCTTTAAGTTTGGTGCCTGCTTTGTATTCCTGCCTGTTCTTATCTCACAGAAAAGGGGAAAATGCGAATCAAACCACTACATAGCCCTACCAGGTTCCAGCTTTGATTCCTACCTTGCTGTGGTAGTAGGATGTGCATACTGGTAACTAGCAAAAAAAAGAAACTCATATCCCATTTTCCCTAAAGTTGCCTGTTCATATTCCTTTTCTGAAAGAACTTTATCGTCTAATCAAACTAAACTATATCTTCACTCTCCAGAGTGTCCATGAAAATGGTCCAGTCAAGATTTCTGGTTACAGTGATAGTACCTGATACATATTAAACAACCAGGGTATTGCAGATAATTGATCTTGTCATAGACACAGAACATTAAAACCATAAAAAGAATCTAAGCCTTCAAAAGGCTTGATCATTAAAATGATCAGAAGTGACTACCCAAAGTGCTCATTAGCCCAGATTTTGAATGGTGTTTAACCAACATAAGCAAACAAAAGGGGATTTATTGTGAAGGTTGAGGGAGAACAATAGCCAGCATTTCAGTCGCCTCAGAACAGAGTGCAAGACACCTAGAAATTCAGAAGGGAAAAAAAAAAAGAATTTAGATAAAGAAAACCAACCCTTTCATCCTCACTGTATCCAGCATCTGTGGGTCAGTGGTTCCGAGGTCACTAACATAGCCTTACAAGTTTTATAAAGAAAGCCTCGGTTAGCCTATGGTTCTGTTATTGCGGCAGAAACAAGCTCGCTGCTGGTTTGTTAACTTGTTTTGATTCTGCTCTACTCTTGTTTCATTGACGTACACCAGGCTGACATCCAGAGACACTCTTCTTGGGCAGTCATGTGTATCGGGCCCGGTACGCTCGCTGTCAGCTTGATAGAACTACTAAATGACTGTGCGCTGATCCAGAAGCAACCATTCCTCACACTGTGCAACTTGTTGGAGCTTTTATGCATACTATATAGTGTGTGACAGCTACTTTTGTGCATGTGTAGTTGCTCATTATATACACATTTAAATTCCTTTGCAGTAGCACCTGCATGTATTTCACTTACAGATAAACTTTATGTTTTTCTCCTTTTGTCACGAGTCTTTATTTTTCATGCTCTCTGGATTTGAAAGGATTTTTTTTTTTACAAGCTTTTTCTTTACTGACCATCCATGTTTGTGAGAACTATTTCATTAACTGGTGCAGCATATAAACCTTGTGGAATTAATCCATTCTTTCACACCCAAAAGCAAATTGAAGTCACTTCAACACTTCCATAAAACTGAGCTTGTACTTTTTAGATTACTGAGCACAGAGATGTGTGCATGCCCTGTTGGAGGAGCTGTGCATTTCCACAGGAAATATTCTTTCTTACCTCACTGTTGGCTCATTAGTCTTTTTTCCCCAGTGCTGCAGCTCAAATCCATAGGGAGAACCTCAGTGGTATGTAGCTCTCTCTGAGGCAGCTAAACACCAGTGAGAGATTGATACGGGATCCACAGGATCTGCTTAACCTAAAAGGAAGCAGGGACCACATATTCCCTTGCCTGACAAAAAACTGTCAGCTGTCACGGATCACCCCAGTCCACTATGCACATGAATAAGGGATCACAGTTTCAAATTCTGACCAGTTATAAAGTTCTCTCTAGGTGTTTAGCTGCATTGTGAATATTCCCCAAATGGATTAGCACACTTGGTTTGCTGGTGGCTCCTAGACTGTAAACCTAAGATGGTGTGTAGGACTGTGAAGGTCAATAACCCAGTGTCAGAACATGAGTTTCATTGTGTTGAGACTATTTAGCAACTGTGGTCTCCAATAGTTACTGATAAAACCTAATACATCTTCATCAAAAACATGGGTGTTACTGAATTGTCAGACATATCCTTCTAGGAGTTTGACATCATATTTAATTATCTAGGATCCTTCTGCAGTCAATTAATCTATTAATCTAATCTAATTTGGGGGCTGTCCTGTGCAGGGCCAGGAGCTGGACTTTGATAATCCTTGTGGATCACTTCCAATTCGCTATATTCTATGATTCTAATTTAAGCAACTTCTTGGGTATGGGAAAATATTTTTTGTACCTCTAGAAGGATTTTCTCATGTCCATTTATATTTCACAGCAAACTTAACTCAGAATTGTAGATTAAAAACTCCCTGTTCACATTTTAGTCCAGTTCTCAAGCCTTCTTTACTCTTTCCAAGTTTTGTAGCTCCACCAGTCCATCTAAGATCAGCACAATAAAGTCATTTCCTCAGGTCTCTAAACAGTGTTAATGAACTAGAATGTATTAGTCCAAGGTGCCTTCATTTTGTCATCATTGCAGACTTGTTTTGAATCTTCTGAGATCCCATGCTGCTGGCATCCACATTCACCCTTAGAAGAAAAGTCTGTCTTAACCTTGCTAATACTCAAGTCCCAGACCACGAGCTGTCATGACTATGCAAGCAGTGAAATAACAACAAGGTCTCTGTAGAGTTTTAGATTATTCCCTATTTGCACATAGGTTAACTGTGATATGAAAGAAGAGAGGAAAAAATTATGCTGTACTTATTCCTAAAAAAGAGCTGGTAAGAGTCAGCACGTAATGTCACTCTTTATTAAAAGGCAAGTAATGTAATTTCTTTCTGTCATCCTTTAGTGACTTCAGTGACGTTTTCATTTTCCCTTCTTTTCAACTGCTGGTCACACAAGTTATGAGCCAAGTCAGCAGTTCATGAAGTACAATGGTTAAACCATTGAAAAGGGCAAACTTAAAGGGAGGGTTTAATCTCATCTGATTTCAGACACTTATATTGACCTGAGCTATATATTTATTCTCATTTCAAACAAGTGAGCAGGAATTGTTGGTTTTCAGAAGTTTATTTTAATCCTAAAACATGTTTTGCAATAAGCCATATAAACATGCTCCAAAAACACAGATTTGTGAGTGAATACTAAATGAAGTCTGGGTTTCTAGTTCAGCTGTAGGTATGAGGCATCTAAATTAGGGAAGATTAATTCACCTTAAATAACTTAGAAGCAAAACAGGAGCAGCACAAATCAAGCCTTGTAAATCATTCAGAGAATAAACAGAAGGTTTTGCTACATATCATCTCTGTTTGAATGGAGATAACCTAATGTCATTTGAACAGAAAATACCTGAACTAGCATTTTCAACAAGCTCATATTGCATAACATATCCCGAGTCACATAGGAAATGTCAATATGTTTTCTCTCTCCATTAACTTTAGAAGGCAATTAGAGGACTAGTTTACACTAGACAGATCACTTTTTGAAAGCTAGAAGTAAAAGAGATTAATTCTACCCTATCTGTTTGCTCTGTGGATTTATTTTTTCCCCAAATCAGGCTTGTGCTGTCAAGCAGTGTGTAGTCTGGCTAGATCTATACTGCTGACTGACACTTTTAACAGCCTGTGGACAACAGAGTGTTCAAATAGCCCAGGTTCCCTTGCAAATGCAAGTGACTGCATCATTAGAACAGCCTTAATTCTCCACATTGTCTTTGTCCTGACAGCTCAGCACAGAGCTGGGGATCAAAGCCACCTCAGTTTCATCTGAGGGAGTGATCTGGAGACACCAGCACAGGGAGTTGTGCTCAGCAATATCATTTCTCAGCCTTGGCTTTCCTTAAATTGAGCTGTGGATACTGCATTTTCACTTTTGCAACCAAATTTTTTTATTGATTCCATGGTAGGATGAAAGCATTTTAATTTTAGAAAGTTTTGAATTGGCAAAAAATAAATATCTAAGAACAAAAGATATGTTTTGCTTTTAATCTTTTCTGGATAATCCATCTGCATTGCCACCACTTGATGTGTGAGAGCACAGCACCTCCAGCACTGTGTTGTACCTCAAATCCTGAGGTCAGTTTTGGGTCCCTCATGACAAGGAAGACATTGAGGGGCTGGAGCCTGTCCAGAGAAAGGCAACAGAGCTGAGGCAGTTCCTGAAACTGCTATTAATTTTGCCTCTTTTTTGTATGGGTAACAGGTAATCTTGGTCAGTGACAATTTTCCAATAAATCTGTCATGGAAGAGTCCCATCCCATATTCCAGACCTAGTGGTTTTTATTAGTTTTAGAGAGGAGAACCACCCATTTGTATTTAGGCAGAGTGGATGTCAGTATTTGTCAGAACATGTTCCAAAGCCCATACAGAGGATTTCCATATGGAATACTGCTAGGATATTTTGTGTTATGATGGAGATTAGCTGCAGTGTATCAATTCCAATCTCAAATTAAACCAAGTAATAGGAAAAATTATCTTAATCTGGAAAGGGAGGATGCGCAAGGGCAAGAAAATAAAAAGGTTGGTTAATAACAAAGAATCAAATAAACTCATTTCCATCTAACACAAACTTAGTTTTACTTTGGAACAGCCCGTTCATTTTAAGAAGTTGGTTCCAATGTTCCCATGCTGAATCGGACCACTTGTGATTTCTTCTGAATTCACACAAAAGCAATTTTTTATAGTTTATCATCACAATATTGATTCTGTCATATTTTCTCCGATACAAGATTGATGTGGATGTTGGAAACTGCTAAAGGGAATTCAAGATTATGTTATATTCCAGGAAGTGCTTTATAATATGTAGTGAAAATAACATTTGATATTGCAGTGAATTTAAAAAATTTCCTTGTCTTATAAAGAGGGAAGTGATCTGTATATGTGTGTGTTTAAACAGAAACAGCTCCATTAATTAATGTAAAGAGTGATAAATTAAATAACATGGCACAGACAATTAGGGGGAAATACCAACAAAACTTTGAATTAAATAAATTGGAAAAAAATTAACATTAAAATGGTGAGAAGATCAAGATATTGTAGTAGTTCATGTACTCTCTATTACTAAATGCAGATGAGTGTCAAAAATTCTATAAAACTCTTAGCTCTGATCAACATGATTTTCCAATTTTTAGTTATGTAAAATTACTTAAAAGACTTAAAAATTGTTTTCAAGCATTATCCATTTCGTTCAACTTTGTCTGCAATAATTGTGGCTGTAAATGTCATCACTTTGACAAATTCTTACAGGGCCTGTTGTACTCACATTTCTGATACTGTCTGTTAAGTTATCACATTTCATAGGCTTTGAGTTAATGCATTTAGAATTAAGAAGCAACTACTTTAATATTTCTACTCTATTAAAATAAGACTGTCTTGTATCATCTTTAACTGCCTACAATTCATCAGAGTTGTGCTAAAATTGTTCTAAAAAGTTTCCAAAAGAAAACAAATAAAAATAAGCCAGAGGTAATATTGTAAAAAGCATAGATAATAAACTCTTAACAAGAGTTTAGATTTTTTTTTTTTGTAAGATAACAGCTAGTGCACAACTTAGGTGTATGAAAATGTTTCTTTCCATGGAAATACAAATAAAATAAAATTTTTTATCTCGTACAATTGGGAAAGAAAATTTCTGCCAATGTTTAGAAACTTTCTCACTAGCTCCACAGCTATAGATGTCTTCTATCAGTGAAAGTGTCTTTCCAGCCTATGGGTTTTGTCCTTCCCCAAACCCTTTTTGCTTGATTTGTTGGTAATGGTGCAGGTGATCCTTTTTTAATTATAGGCATTCTTATCCTAAAAGTACATATTGCAAATACTTTCCTCCATATATATCCTGTGCATTTTTCAGTGCTCAGCTAAGGTTTCAAAAGTGCAATCATATTTATGTTTGAAGGAGAAAGACAACCAGGGATGTATGAGTTGCCCACAGGAAAAGCCTTAACTGATTACACTCCAAAATGGAGCATTTCAGTTCTATTTAAAATCAAATGAGAAAAAAGCAAGAGTTGGTGTGCTAAATATAGAAAGGAAGCAATATTCTCAGGAAGTTGGGGCATGAAGCTCAAGATAAGCATCTTCCATTCCCAACTTTTTGCTGACCAGCCTTATCTCCTTCTGATTTGGAAAAACAGAACCGCAGAATATCCTGAATTGGAAGGGACCCACAAGGATCATTGATTCCACCTCTTGGCCCTGTGTGGCACACCCCAGGAGTCACACCCTGTGCCTGAGAGTGTTGTCCAAATGCTTCTTGAACTGTGTCAGACTTGGTGCTGTGAGCACTTCTCTGGGCAGCCTGTACCAGTTCCCAACCATCCTCTGGGTAAATGGTCTTTTCCTAATATCTAATCTCTCTTCTGACACAGCTTCTTGCTATTACATAGTTCTATGCCATTAATGCATTCATACAAATGAG